>ONZK01002721.1:51535-67036 GCA_900322385.1 Pharnaceum exiguum | reverse complement strand
GTAGCCCTAAACTGATACTACTAATCGCACTATAGGCGAAATAAGATTCCACTTAGGGAAATATAAAACTCCACAAAAGGGAGAATAATTTATTTGAACGATGAAAGGAACACCGAAAAACTATAAAAATATTGTAGAAAAGACAAGATTACAGGCCGGGAATGACCAAAATCGGCCTTCCCGGCCTGAAGAAAGGTATATTTGAGTTAGGGTTTATGGGTAAAGGTAGGGGGAGAGGAGAGGGAGGGAGGGGAAGGCCGGCTAGATATAGCATCTTTCTTAATTATGATGTGAATCATCTTTTAGAGAACGACAACAACAACCACAACAACTCAGTAATGAACATATATAGGTTCCGGTGAGAATTGCCTCTGTGAGAACCTTCGCATGAACTAGATTTTTCATTAGCCTATCGCCAAATAACTAAATTTTCATTACCTTTCCTACTTCATTGCTTTACAACAAATTTTTCATTATTCAGCCCTTTCATTACTCCATAACAATTTTTTCATTGCCCCTACAACTGAATTTTCATTCATTACCCTATTTTTTCATTGCTCTAGATCTGAATTTTCATTACGTAACACCAAAATGTACGTGTTTTTCATTACTGTACAACTAAATATCCATTGTTACACAACTAATTTTTTATTACCCTAATGAAGTTCTCAAACATAGTTATCACCGTAATTGGTTCTAGACGGAACTTGCAATACTCTAGAGCTAATGACGTATTGCGGCTTCTTGAAACCTCTCCGCCCAAAGGGCATTAGCAAGTCCTTTATCTAGTCGAGCACACTTTCTTGTTTTTGGAGATAGCGCATAGACCCATGTAGTCAATGAGTCCATTTTCGTCTATCCAATGTTTAAGCTTTAAACTACTATTTTGGGCTAGTAACGTTGTAGGGGCAATGAAAAAATTGTTATGGAGTAATGAAAGGGTTGGATAATGATTTTTTTTTTTTTGTAGAGCAATGAAGTAGGAAAGGTAATGAAAATTTAGTTATTTGGTGATGAAAACTTGGTGATACGATAATGAAAAAGCTAGTTCATGCGAAGGTTCTTACAGAGCTAGTTCTCATCATCGGAACCTATCGCATTTTGTGGAGCCGTGGAGGCCATGACTTTCAAGTTAATGATTTATTGGGGAGCTGATGTAACATTCCGGTAAAGCCCAAATGTTCTTTCCAACTTTCATATTCAGCTATTGCTGCTGAAAGTGGGCACAAGGTGCCTGCGCTAAACTGTTCTAGGAAGTTTAAGGAGTGCATAGGGGAAAAAGGACTCAATGTTTGCCCAAAAGCTGGATATAAAGACCTTAAGTTTCAGAAACTGGATTCAAGGACCTATCGTTATTTTATATTTGATGTCGTTAGTTGGAAATAAACCTGTTGTCATGTCAGACACATTGCTCACAAATCATAAGTTCACGTACATTTGTATTATACTCAATGTGCACCATGATTTATCTTCTTTTAAAAAAAATGTGAAAGTGTCACTTGATTTCCTTGAGGGTAAGTGTATCAGCGCCCATCCTCTACAAGCCGTAATAATCTACCATTGCATAACAACACACCCAGCTACCAGCCTACTATGTCAGAAACACCCTAGCGAAAAAATGAAAACAAAAATTACAAGCAAGAGCTAGTCTTCAATACTGTGCCCGAAGGAAAATAGCTAGGATTGGATTACACAGGAGACTAGCTAGAAGAGCGAGAGGCAAGCTAATAAATGTTATACGTACGTGCATGAAGGTTGTGATTTGATGGTGATTTTAGAAACTGGAAGGGGAAGGCATGTTTCTCACATTTGTCACATACTCACATGGATGTAGAAGAATAAAAAAGAAAGGAAGAACATCACGTACAGCCCGTGTTAATCTAACGGAAATTATAGCACTTAACAGAAGTGTCACTAGAGGTCCTTAATCCCATTTTTTGAAACTTAAGGTCCTTATAGCCATTATTTGGCAAACGTTGAGTCCTTTTTGCCATGTGAACTCGAAGTTTAAGAATGTTTCTCACAATGGTAGTTGTATGTTGGCAAATATTTTCATTAGACCTTGTTTGGTTCAAGAGCGTTTAGCATGAGTAGTTAGCATTTTGTGTTGGAAGAGTAGTTTGACCGGTCAGAAAATGCTCTTGGACATGTTTGGTAAAGAGTAGTTTTGAGGGCCCAAAATGCTCTTCAGAAAATGCTCTTCACAACAGTTTTTTCACTATTCATCATAATTTACACTATAAAACTGCTAACTGTTACCAAACAACTCACACCTGCTAACTACTAACTGTTAGTCAAACCTACTAACTGCTAACTACTAACCGCTAACTACTCATACTTTCTCCCAAACAAGGCCTAGATTAATTTATATTAATATGATATCAGAGTGTCAGCCCAAGGAGAGGAAAACAACCACGATTGGCCCTTAGAGGTACTATTCTCAAACCAATTGGTAACGGTCTAATAGATGAAATCACCCATCACGCTATAATACAAGTGAAGCATCTCATTTCTGTTTGACATAGGACAATATTCCAAACACAAGCACTCATACTTAATTATGTAAAGTAAAATAATCATTCATCAAGCATCAAATTCAATCAAAAGAAATACAGTATACTAGATATATAGTAAATAATTTACAGCAATTTGTTGAACAAAACATTAAGGGTCCAACATTCAATACAAGCTTAAAATTATCGTGACAAATATAGCCTCCATCGCTAGCGCTCCAATTGAGGTTTTCTTTCTATTGTAGGTCGGCTCTAGGCAAACACTCAAACTTGAAATAAAGTCACATACTCACATGATTATTTATGTGCATTAGAAAAATGGGAAGTATAGTAGATTTATCACAGCAATCCGTTGAACTTTGATTTGTATCGATCATTTTCTTTTTGAAGAAACGGATCAGTGACTAGCAGGTTAAATTATCTCCAGGAGCCACACCAATCAGGTTACAATATTGAGTGTAGTACCCAACACGAGCATTAACAGCAGCAGAATTCCCTCCACCACATTCAAGATCACCGTTGATGGCTCGAATTGTCGCCCCGAACCCTTGGCCGGATACTATGAGTGAGTGCACATTATTCATCCAAAACCACAAGGCAGTCCTGAATGATATCGTCGCATCAGTGGCTACTGTTTCTGGTGCATTTAGCCCGTCGAACCCTATGCTATTTCCTGCTGGTCCGTAATTGTAGTTCCATGAGATTTGGAGTGGCCCCCTACCGTAGTATCCCTTGCTCGGGTTACATGGATATTGTGTGTTGCTCTCGTCACAGTAGTCCCTTGAAGCTCCATTAATTTCCTCTATGTAGCAAAAATCTGCATTACGAAAGCGGCCGGGAAGCTAATTATGCTTTAATGCTTAGTTCATGATGAATAAGAAAATATTAGAAGTCAACTGTACGCCGATTTGCATAAACTATCGTAGGATTGCAATTTAAAAGTCAAAGGTTTTAGAGATTGCTAGTCACAATGTCATACTCACATATGTACACTTTTATCTTCATTATTAGTACAAACAAACAACAACAACCGAGTTTAATCCTCATTCAATGACGGTGCTCGATCGGGAGTTATAATAATGTACGTAACATTACCCATGTTTAAGAAAATAGAGAGATTATTTTTTTCGAGATTGTCCCTAAATGCATTAGTGCATTGAAAAATTTGACTTTTTACAACTTTACTAAAAATAAGAAGTAATTGAAGGTTTTACTGGGAATTACTGGGATTGTTGTTGTTGTTGTAAGGTTTTCTTAGCCATTTTGATATGGTGTATAATCACCTAAAGTTGAAAGATATATATAATGGTGCATGGACAATGTTAACTAAGTTAACTCTCTAGTCTTTAGGCGGAAGGAGATCGAAAAAGCTATGAGATACATAAGGAAGCTGAATGAATAATTAGCTTCAATGAATGATGCCAATACACTCTACTAAAATTCATATAAAGCAAAGAAAGACTTACGTCCAGTTTCATGGGTAACATGAGCAAAGAAGGCCGCAATCTCGCGCTTAGCATTATCATTCGAACCAGTGTTACCAAACTGAGAGTAGTGACTAGCAGCAGCCAAGAAGGCTGAACTCGAGTAGAAACTCAAACCAGCACAGCTAGAATCAGCCTGGCTTTTAATGCTATTGAAAAAAGCATTAGTCACAACATTGAGGCCTGTTATGCCATTTCCGGAGGTGGGGGTGGGGGTCTCCTGGCGGGCGATAGAGAAGCAAGGCCCTTCTTTGCACCCATCACCACAATAGTCGGCCGTGGTGCCACAATACCCAAACTTGCTGCAACAAACGCCATGATCACATCCGCAATTTTGTGCGGTAGCTATGTGTATGGTGCTAGGCACTAAAAGCAACATGAAAAATAAGGGCATGGAAGAGATAACTAGCTTTGTCATGGTCAATTAATGGACAGTGATCAGAATTGGAAGACAAAGAGAAATACTACTGTACTAGTGAGGGCTTGAGGAGTGAATGCTTGGAAAGGAATGATGGCCGGGTATATATAATGTTAGAATTTAGAAATGGAGGGAAGATGTCTACATTTTTAAATTTTGAAGAAAAAGTCCACTCTTTAGGTGGCACCGTAGCAGCTTGGAATAATACTGGTATTGTACCAGTACTACCTTTTTTTTGAGGGGTTGTACCAGTACTACCTTGCGAAGGAATTAGCGTTGTTCTAGGAAGCGTATTATTATACCTTTATAATTATTTTTGTTCCCTAGCAGGTGAAAGCGTATAATTATCGTCAATCACGTATTTGTTTAGTATTTCTACTATGTATGATCATTACGAATTTACGATGTACAGCCGTAGAGGTGATCGTCTGATCGACATTGACTTCGACCAAGTCTCGGTCTATATTTGTTGTTTTTTATTAGGAAAATAAACCTATTCCCAATTTATGAAATTTTATTTTAAAAAAATCAATGTTATAATAAGCACCTTATATTATGTGTGAATCCGTTTGATATATGAGATTGGTATTAATGATATATCGAGTTGTCATTAATGACCCCTCGTCTAAACATTAATGACCCATCTTGATCACCCAATCTTACATAAAAAACGGATTCACACAAATTTTATTCAAAAATTTTAGATGAGATGTTGTCAATTAATTATATACTCATATAAGCTATTTTGTAGGTGACTATCAACATCAATAATTCCCGTAGTCAACTTCAATAAGATACTCACATTATGGGTCCAATTATTACTTAGGCATTAGAAAGGAGCAAACCAACATTCCAAAACAAAAGTTCGAGCACGACACCTTGGACTTTAGCAAAACACAAAAAATTGGGTGAACCCGTTTTATATATGAGATTGTGTAGTAATGACCCTCGACTATACAATAATGACCCCTCGTTTACACAAAAATGACTCCTATCATCCAGGCTCACAGAAGAAACGGCTTCACATAAATTTTTCTATTAGCAGAATTCCTATTGTTGCTTAGGATATATAAACGATTCGTCGCCCTAAAATTTCTACTTATCGCCCTATTTTGATAGTAGATGGACAAGTTTACCCTTTATGAATTTTGCGACAAAATACAATTAAAAAGGACATCTCATACTCTCATGTCTCTTTATCATCAACCAAATTATAATTTACAACTAGTAGATACTCAATTCTAATAATTATTATCAATGAGTTTATCAAATCATCACTAACCATACTAAATAAATAATTTATTTATATTTTGAAATATGAACCATAATAGTGAGACCTACTTGTCGTAGGTGCCAATGCTCGCTGGGACCTATGGCATGCAGTTCCTAGCGAGCGTTAGAAGTTAGAACCTACGATGTGCAGGTCCCAGCGTTAAAGGGATCTGCAATCCACGGGTCCAATGTGCGCTGGAAAAGTGCTTAAAAAATAATAAGGTTGAAGTTGGGAAATATTTTTAATTTAAGGCGGTATCTAAAAAATCAGGATTTACCAGTCCAGAAAACAGTGAAGGCAAAATGAACTTCTTTTTTTTATGGTGTTGATGATCTATATGCCCACGGTCGGAAACTCGAGTATTTTTTCTAAATATCTTGGTAAAGTTTTTTTTAGAGGTTAATTAACTTATTGTGTTAGAAAATATGAATACAGTGTCTAGCTACAATTCTACATAAGTTAATGATAGAAAGCATAGGCAGGACATATGGGTCGCATCTTGCATAATAACTCTATATATATAGGTTATTATACGTTTAGGATTGACCTTGAAGAACATTCAAAGCTTTTTCGACATCACTTTTATAATTTTGTGATATTCAGTAGTGGGTGAAAACACTTTTCAAATGTATAATTCAAAATCACTATTTTGACCTCACCTATTACTTCATAGCTACAACATCCCAGCTGTTGACAACTACCCCAAACACAACCGTCATAGAAAACATAAACTCCAAAATTTACATGGAACTCACGAACTCAACTATAGCTATTTTGATGAGTGCCGGTTTCGAAGCACACAACCTGAAATGTTTAAGAAGGAGATAGATGTTTCGTCTTATATATATTCCAACTAATGCTGCACATTTTCCAGTGAAATCGGAGACCGAATGAAAGGTCGTGAAAGATAACAAGCAGGTGCATTCATTTCTAGGCTAATTCAGTACCTTATGAATTCTACCTATGAAGTAGTTGGACACGCACTAGTACAGAAAAATTTATATACGGCTGGTATGTTACCCACATACGTCGGGTCCGGCCAAAAAAATATCCGTCGCATGTATTCTCGACGTAAAAGAAATTTTCTTTTACGTCTTGTCAAACCGACGTAAAAGAAATTTATTTACGTCTGTTTAATGAAAACACCGACGTAAATATTTTTTTATTACGTCTGTTTCTCAGTTAAACCAGACGTAAGTTTACGTCTGTTTTTTGGGAAACCAGACGTAAATGTTTCTGGAAAAAATAAAAAAAATGCTGATAATCATAGAATATATTTATGTTTTCAACTAAAATGATACACATTCCATAGTAATTGTTCAAAACTCTCATTCAATAAACAAGTTCTGCATTACATGCAAAACCACAAAATATTCACCAACACGTACAAATCGAGCATCCAACAATCACCGGTCCACCACCTTTCAATAGTTCCTAGCAACCCTATAATCGGTAGTTCGGTACTAAGATAGGACATTCACCTAATAGCCAACATTTTAAGTCATACAACGGCGCACAATGGCAAGATAATAGACACGAAGATATCTATAGTAGAAAAATAGCACCAAGGAAAGCTTTCCAATACGAGCCTTCGGACAATAGTAACTCACATACTGATCATCATTTAGGCTGCAATTCCAGACCTTCTCAAAACATTTAGCCACATCATCATTCAAAGCTATGTATGCCTGCAAGTAAAATAAGAGATTATTGCATCAATTGAAAAGGCTACGCCTTTCTTTCGAACCATTATTTCACAGAACGAAAAGACAAGCCTTTTGGCTTAATATTGATACTTCCAGTCTCGGACCACCCACGCAAAATTCCTGTATAATTGGTGCAGAATGGCATCTAGCTCTAGTTCTTGTGCTTTCGGACAATTATAGATTACTTTCTTTTCTACCTTAAAAGATAATTAAAATACGCATCCGTCCAAGTATCACATGGCTTTGAGATGCTTTCGGGTAGCCGTTTTATAGTAATGTTTTTGGACAAACAAAAAATTTAAAACTTAAATCAACTTACCAAGCTATCACCTAGTTCACTTTTGATCGTGGGCGAGCTCCTTATCTTGATCGCCTTAGATCCCCTTCTTCCAAATCGTAACGAGCTCCTTGTTGATTGTATATTCACAAATGATGTGAATATACAATCCAAGACCTGAGAGTGGTGTTTGTGTGAGTGCACATTAGTGCTCTTAATAAGAAAGATGTTCATCAAAAAGAAAAAAGAAAACGAAACGAAAAGAAAGACTCAAGAATCCAAGACCTGAGAGTGGTGTTGGAGTGAGTGGGTGAGTCGGTGAGAAGGGGGAGAGAAAGATGAAACACATAAGACACGAAGCAAATGGGTAGTTTTTTTTTTTAGATCGAAATCAGTTAAAAAGTTTAGTACAAGAAACTATACCATCAACAAATTTTGAAAAACAAAGATTACCTTAAGATGACCAATGGTTAGTTTGCACGAATAGTCGTGCCACAGCCGCACGAGCATGTTTTCCTTCCTGATAGACAAGGTTTCCCCTTACAAATGTTGCCAAAACTTTGCCAGAGAATTTTCTCCCCAAGTAGGCCGAGATACTCTATAACATGACCAAAAAGGTGGAAGATGAAAAATGATCAGTAACTATATACAATTTCTTAAGTCAATCAAGAGAAAATGCAGCTCATGAGATTAACATAAATCAGATATGAAGCAATTGAAGTACAACATACAGGATTTTTGGCGTATGAAGTGGGATTTTCATCAAGATGGAACTCAGTCTCTGGCTCCCATGCAACAATATCGGCATAATTTCCAACAACAATAGAACCCTTGATGACAGCTAAAGTTTAGAGTATAATGAAGAATTAATTCAGCTTACTAAACCATTGGTGCGTGAGTCTTCAGCTGAACTCATATGTAAGTAAGAAATAAAAGAATTAAGCAGGCCATTATCAAGGACAACATTGTAGTTCCAAAGTTATCTGAAAGTTTGATTGTTCATATATTTCATATCTAGGAGAGACATGAACAAGATGACCAATTTACGGTGAAGCAACTAGGCTCAGGCTGTGAATGGTACCTTGAGATGTTGGCCAGCAAGTTTGGCTGGTTTTTCACTTCACCAAGAGGCGATTTGTTCTAATGTTACCCCGTATCTACAACCATGTTATTGGTAGGATGAACTGCAAAAATAAATACGGCGCCAATTCAGCAACAATGAGATATAGGGCTACACGCCTACCCATCATAGTCTACAGGTCTGGCATATATGGAGTAATAACTGACCTGCAAAGCTGATATGCCACCCCATGCTTTCAAGAAGTCACCTTCCTCTAGACATTTGAGTTCAGGGACTGTAGGCGAGTGATCAGAACTCAGCATGTCAATATCTCCACCCTAACAAACAAAATCAAGAAAAGGGGTCAGTCATGGAAAGGGGGGAAGCAGAATGAATGATTGTATGAAGACAATTCCAGATACCCTCAAAGCTTCCCACCTTTTCTCTTTGTTTTCAGCATCTCTTATAGGAGGAGAACACTTAAACCGCGTATCTCCATCAGGAATCTCTTCAGATGAAAATGCCAAGTAGTGTGGGCAAGTTTCCACAGTTAAGCTGTCACCTGTAGCCTTTGCTTCCTGTAAACCACGGATGTCAAAACTGATAACATATGTGCAAGCCCCATACAGTAAACCAGTAGAGATTATCTAGTCGTTCTTGCACATGGAGGCCCATAATTACAACCTTTGCTGCTTCTATGTTCAAACTTGAGAGCAACCTGGAACAACACCAAATAGTACAAGATCTACTACCTTAACACATACTTAGAAGAGACTACAGTTTCTTTACACGGATCAATCTTCATCTTTAGCCATTAATATCCTACAAATTAGAAGAGTAAAGTTCATTGCTTTTAACTTCGACTTACATCAACAGGAAAAATAATATATGATAGACACTGTTATAAAGTGATCAATTTTTCTCACATATATACACATTGCGAATCACATATTGACGACATGGATTCCCGAATGACAAATTCAATGAGCTAGTAAATTCATCATCTCCAAAGTTCCAAATATCCATTCACATTTACAGAACATGATAAAACCCAAAAATAAAAGAAAATGACACCAGAGAAAGATTCAATCTTTTGCTCACCATTTTTTTAGCTTGACCGCCAATTAGGTTTAGAAGATTCAGTAAATTGGAAAAGTGGAAATTACCTGCAAATTGTAGAGATCTGGGCAAAATAAACAACAACCCACAAATGAGTAAATGTAGAAATTTATACTGGTAAAAAGTCTACAGCTAAACAAACAATTCTAATTCCTCATATAAGCCAAATCACAAATAAAACAATCAACATACATTGAATGGGCAAAACCCATCAGAGCAATAAAAAAATAAATAAATGAAAAAAATTAAAGGGGAAAAAGAACAAGACATTCACAAAACTTTAATTAAGTTCCAGAAAAATATAAATTACACATCAAATTATGACAAATTCCACTGATAATCATTAGCTATGGCACGAAATTACAGCAACATGATTAAATAACAGAAAACCCTAATTCGAATGAACTCAATACATAGAAAATGCAGATCGAAATATTTCATTTCACAAAAACACAATTTCAATAAACTTAATAAAGAAGAAAAATAAGAAAAAGGATTCAAACCACTTTAGGGAAAGACAAAAAGCTGAGTATTGATTTGGGGACTAACTATTCACACCATTATAGGGAAAAATTGATTTGGGGATTAATTTTCACCTAGGCATTGAGGAGAGTGAGCAAGGTTGATGTGGATATAATCTAGGGTTTGAAGGGATTGATTGATTTGTGAGAATGAGAGAGGGAGGACGAATCGAAGTATGTTGGAAAATGATTTGAGGAGAGAGAGTGGAGTTGGTGTCTAGTGTCTGGCGACTCGGTGAGTGAGGGACGAACTTTTTTTTTAAAAAAAAAAAAGAATAACGTTAGAGTGAGGGCGCGGGGGGTTTATTTTTCTATTTTTTCCAACTTTCTACCCTTATGATCTTGAAAATAGTCAAAATACACAGCCCATGGATCGTTTATGAATTACATTACTTACAAAAATGCCATTACAATGATCCTACGTCGGGTTTCGCTAAAACCAGACGTGAGGTAGGAGACGTATATGTTAGCTTTTGTACTAGTGACGCTTGAATATAAATAGAATTTTAAGGCTTGTCCTGTGCAAAATTTAACAGTTTTCCCCAGAGTTGCATTTGTATGTTGGCACATATTTTCATTAGATTAATTTATCATCTTAATATGGTATCAGAATGTAAGCCCAACATATATATATGGAAAGGGAAGCAACTTCGATTGACTTATATTAGGGATTCCATATTGAAACCAATTGGTAATCGAAGAAATCACCCTTTAGGCTATAATACAGTAGAAGTGAAGCATCTCATCTATGTTCGACATAGAACAATATTCCCAACACAAGCACTCAAACTTAAATCAAAAGAAATACAGTATTAGAAGTATAGTAAATAATTTACAGCAATTTGTTGAAAACATTAAGGGTCCAACATCAATACAATGCAAGCTTCAAATTATCGTGCAAATATAGCCTCCGAAGCTAATTAAGCTAGCGCTTCAATTGAGGTTTTCTTTCAATTGTCTCTAAAATTATAGAAGTAATTATAGGTATTAGGTCGGCTCAAGGCAAACACTCAAACTTGAAATAAATTCACATGATTATTTATCAAGCATTAGAAAAATGGAAAATATAGTAGATTTATTACAGCAATCCGTTGAACAAATACTGGCAGGAACTTCGATTTGTATCATTTTCTTTTTGAAGAACCGGATCAGTTGACTAGCAAGTCAAATTATCTCCAGGAGCCACACCAATCTGGTTACAATACTGAGTGTAGTACCCAACACGAGCATTAACAGCAGCAGAATTCCCTCCACCACATTCAATAGCACCGTTGATGGCTCGAATTGTCGCCCCGAACCCTTGGCCGGACACTATGAGTGAGTGCACATTATTCATCCAAAACCATAAGGCAGTCCTAAATGATACAACTGGATCCCTAGCCACTGTTTCAGGTGCATTTAGGCCGTCAAATCCTATGCTATTTCCTGCTGGTCCGTAATTGTAGTTCCATGATATTTGGAGTGGCCCCCTACCGTAGTATCCCTTGCTCGGGTTACATGGATATTGTCTGTTGCTCTCGTCACAGTAGTCCCTTGAAGCTCCATTAATTTCCTCTATGTAGCAAAAATCTGCATTACGAAAGCGGCTATAAGCTTAGTTCATGGTGAAGAAAATACGAGAAGTCAACTGTACTTCGTTTTGCATAAAAAATATCGTAGGATTGCAATTTAAAAGTCAAGGTTTTAGAGATTGCTAGCTAGCTAAGCTAGTCACACTGTCATATTCACAGGGACATTTTTATCTTCATTATTAAATTAGTAGTGTTCTAAAATATGCATGACAAGCTAAGCTCATAATTAGCTAAGTCCTCTCAAATGTAACTAATTTGATCATCGTGCATGGACACTCTTAATCAAGGCAATTCTTTTTTTAGGCCCAAGGAGAAAAACCTGACACATACATAAGGGAGCTGAATGAATAATTAGCTTCATTGATGCCGATATACTCTACAGTCTACACTACTAAAATTCATATATAAAGTAAAGAAAGACGACTTACGTCCAGTTTCATGGGTAACGTGAGCAAAGAAGGCCGCAATCTCGCGCTTAGAATTATCATTCGAACCAGAGTTACCAAATTGAGAGTAGTGACTAGCAGCAGCTAAGAAGGCTGACCTCGAGTAGAAACTCTTACCAGCACAGCTAGAATCAGCCTGGCTTTTAATGCCATTGAAAAAAGCATTAGTCACAACATTGATGCCTCTTACGCCGTTTCCGGAAGTGGGGGTGGGGGTGTGGTTTGGTTGGGGGGTTGGGGTGGATTGCTGGCGGCCGATAGAGAAGCAAGGCCCTTCTTTGCACCCATCACCACAATAGTCGGCGGTGGTGCCACAAAAGCCAAACTTGCTGCAACAAAAGCCATGATCACATCCACAATTTTGTGCGGTTGCTATGTGTATGGTGCTAGGCACTAAAAGCAACATGAAAAATAAGGGCAGGGATGAGATAACTAGCTTTGTCATGTTCAATTATGGACAGTGATCAGAATTGGAAGACAAAGAGAAATGAAGTACGAGTACTAGTGACTATTAGTGAGGGCTTGAGTGATGCTTGGAAAGGAAGAGATGGCCGGGTACTTATAATGTGAGAAATGGAGGGAAGATGTCTACATTTTTTATTTTTGAAGAAGAAGTCCACTTTAGGTGGCACCGTAACGTAGCAGCTTGGAATAATAATACTGGTATTGTACTACCTTGCTAGGATTTTTTTTTTTTTGATGGGAACCTTGCTAGGAAATTAGCCTTGTTATTTTTGTTCCATGGCAGTTGAAGCGTATAATTATCGTCAACCGCGTATTTGTATAGTATATTTCTATCTATGATCATTACGATGTTGTAGAGGTGATCGACATTGACTTGGGACCAAGTCTCGGTCTATATTTGTTGTTTTTATTTATTAGGAAAAGATTATTCCCCATTTTTGAAAAAAATTAATGTTATGGGCACCTCATATACTGACAAGTTTAGATGAGCTACTGTCAATTAATTTTGTACTCGTATAAGCTATTTGTAGGCCAGGTGACTATCAACATCAATAATTCCTGTAGTCGACTTCAATAGATGGTCACATTATGGGTCCAATTGTTACTTAGACATTACAAAGGAGCAAACCAACATTCGAAAAAAAAGTTCGAGCACGACACCTAGCTTGGACTTGAGCAGAATTCCTACTGTTACTTAAGAATTTCTATACTCTCACAATGAAAAATTGTGAAGGCCAAATGACTTTTTTCTGATGTTGTTGACATATGAGTCGCAACTTGCATAACTCTATATACCGGTTATACGTTTGGGAATGACCTTGAAGAACTTCCAAAGCTTTTTCGACATACTTTTTATAATTTGGTGGTGTTCGTTATTGAATGAAAGCACTTTTCTAATATATACGGAGTATAATTCGAGATCACTTTTTTCACCTCACTTATTACCCAAAAAAGCATTTTAAACCACCCATAAGGCCATAGCACTTCACAACTACAACACATTCTACGACTACAACCGTTGATAACAACCCCAAAATACAACCATAATAAAAAACATAAACTCCAAAATTACATAGAACTCATGAACTCAACTATAACTATTTCGACGAGTGCCTGATTCGTTTTGGAAGCACACAACCCGAATCGTATTAGAAGGAGATGTTGCGACTTCATTTCTAGGCTAATTCAGTGCATTGTAGATGCTATTTATGAAGTAGTTGGACACGCATGAATAGAAATAGAATTTTTCATTCTTCGTTCAAACGAGGAACGGATTACGGGAGATAACTCGGCACCCAGAGACGAGGAAAGCTACGGGACAACATTTGGCATTATAAAAGACGCATTTTTATAGTTGCGAGATAGTTGAGAAAGGTTATGTAAAAGCAAAAGATTAAACTTATTTACCCACTCAAAGGGATGCCTTGCAAAAGGCTAGGAAGAAGGCTTTTGTTAGGCAATGAATCTTCATTGAAGTAATGTTAGCTAGGTCCTATCCTCAAGCAGATCAGCTGGACTATAGGGTTAGATTCCTTGGTGTAAATATAGTCTTGTTGGCTGCAAGTTTGAAAACAAGTTTCTTAGTCAATTTTTGGTTTCCGTCACAATTTGTTTTTAAGAAAGTAAGTTCGCATCTTCAATCTTGTCTGATAATCCATATAAATAGTTCCATTATGGCCTAATTGTGTCATGTGTACTCTGTAAATAAGGGGCCATGTGTCAGCATGAAATTAACAGTCGTATATTTTGTTTGTCAGTAGTGTTACAATTTAATTTTTCCAGTTCAATTCAGGTTGTTTTAGTTTTTGTTTTAGTGCAGTTTAGTTTTTTTCAATTTAGTTCAATTTTAATTAAGATATTTTCTAATCGATCAAAACACATCTTTACTACAAACATGTAAAATAACACACGTTAAATGAGTACTTGACCATGACGGCATGACCTATTATCCTACGCCCAAAAACCAAAATTTACGTTGGTCTTGTTTGACAATTAGCTGGAATTGGAGTTGGTAGTTTGTGGTTGAATTATACTGTATAGCTGGATTTGAATAGTTGAATCTATTAGCTAGTTTGACGAGTTGATGTGAACCAGTTTGGGGAGGATAACTTGTTAATTTACGGTTAGTTAGTTGAAGTGAAAAAGTTAGATCTTGTTAACTTACCGACCATAATTGTTAGATCATGTTAACTGGTTTAATTTTGGTCAAAAGGAAGTACAAGTTTAATTTTGGTCAAATACGGAAAACGAAAAAGAAATTGAAACTATCATACGCACCTGGCCACTTAAGTTATGCCTCAACGACGCAAATGGACTTACTGTTTGAAAGGCCTAAATTTTTATTAGTGTTTTTTCTGCATTAAACTGAACCGTTGAATAGACCAAGTTAGAACTCAAGAAAACTTAATCCAGATAGTGACCAGATGGTTGCACTTAGACCCGGCAGAAATTTACCCGATCCGGTATGACGCGAAAAACCGACCCGAAAAAACTGGGTCATGAACACGAAAATTTGACCGAACCCGAAACTAACCGAACCCGAAAAACCGGTAAAATCTGGGTTGAACCCGAAACCGACCGAAACGACCCGTTTGTCCAATAAAATATTTATAAATGTATATTTTACAATTTTAATTTATTAAAATATA
>ONZK01002721.1:34485-49390 GCA_900322385.1 Pharnaceum exiguum | reverse complement strand
CTCCATAATCACCTAAAGTATATGTTATTTTCCTACAGTTCTGCTACTTTGCTACAATGACTTCTGTTTTTATTTTCATATGTGATTTTGCTACTGTCTGTTATTTTGCTACAAGGTTTCTTCTTTTTTCTATTCTTTTTTTTTACCGTTTCATGTATGAGACTAGTTATTAATGACCCCTCGGCTAATGACCCCTCTCACTGTATGAAATGGGTTTGCAAAAAAAAAATCTCACGTCTTTTTTATCTACATGTTTCATTCCTTTTTTTCATACCTAAATTAATGTGTTTGTTCTTATAAATTTGATTTTTAAGACAATATTTGTTCCTGTTTTCTGGAAACTCAGATGCCAGAAGTAAAAGAATTTGATTTGAATTTGGACTATCATTTAGAGGACTGTGTATCAGAAGAATATGGCCATGGCCAGGATAATTACGATGATTATGTTACGTCGGAAAATATTTCTTTGGCTGCAACTAGTTTAGAAGATCAGAATGGGTTTGATGCATACATTCAGTTAGTTGGTGATGAATCACATGACGACAAAAATCGTAATCAAATTGGACAAGATGGGTCTGGGGATGTTGATGTTGTAGCTCCATGTAAAGGAATGGTATTCACAACAGTAAAAGAGTTTTTTACTCATTGTCATTACTTTGCAAAGTTTGTCGGATTTCAGATGAAGATTAGAAGTTCAGAAAAGAAAAGAAAAGGTGCTGCAGTCAATCCTTCAGCTTGTGTAATCACTAAGAGGAACAAACAAGACTATAATAATTGCGGAAGGTTGAGACTAGAGTGTTCAAAATCTGGAAAATTTGAATCCAAGTCCAAAGATCCGGCTAAACCAACTAGCACCAATGTTACTGGCTGCAAGTTTAAGGTTAATGCTTCTGTGAATGATGATGGGTCATGGAGGTTGACCAAAGTTGAATTAGCGCATAACCACTTGTGTACGCCTGAAGATCAGAATAGGTATAGGCATATTGGCCCTTTTAATGAGAACATGATCTTAAATAATTATAGGGCTGGTGTTCCTACTCCGAAGAACTCTAATTCGTGTGTTGTCCACTATGGTGGCCACAACAATGTCCCGTTTATGGAGAGAGATTGTCGAAATCTAAATAGTGAGGAGCGGGGATTGGGGTTAGAAGATGGTGATTATGCGGCCATGAGAAGATACTTTGAAGAAATGATCTCTAGCAACTCAAACTTCTTTTACAAGCATGACACTTATGAAGATGGTACATTGAGGAATGTATTTTGGGCTGATGGACGGAGTAGAGCCGCTTACCAAGACTTTGGAGATGTATTATCGTTTGATGCAACATATGTCAGAAATAGATATAGGATGCCCTTTGCTCCTTTTATTGGCGTGAATAATCATGGGCAGTCTATATTATTTGGGTGCGCTCTAGTGGGAGGAGAAAGTGAAACAAACTATGCTTGGATATTTGAAACATTGCTTACTTGCATGTCGAACAAGAAACCTAAGGCAATCTTAACTGATCAATGCCAAGCTATAGGTATTTATTTTCTATTTCTGTGCATGGTTATTATAGCATTATGCCCAATGGGTTTATTTTCTATTTCTGCATTTTGCATGTTGGGGTTGAGTGTTAGTGAAATAAATGGCATTGGCTAGATTTATTCCTGTGATCTATCAGTAGAGTCACCAGATGAGGTATGCGGGAATCATACAAACTATTGCATTCTTTGTCTTTTGCTTCACATTTTAGCTCTTACAATGTAATTAGAACATTCTTCTTACTTCTTTGATTTTCGTATTTGCCATGGACCCTACTTGGTTGTAATTTATTTCTTTTGATATGGCTATGCTTCCAACTGATTCTGTTATTACATTGTTTTCCTTTTCGAATTCTGTCTGATAAACTTTATATTCACTCTGCTGTTTCCTGGAGCATTCGTCTGAGATCTCTCAAACCCTTAAGTCATTGTTGTGGAATTTTGGTCAGTTTTGCTTCACTTTGAGAATCTCCCCCTTGGCAGATATGGTCAAGGGATTGTCTTTCTTTCTTTCTTTCTTTTCTTTTACCCTAGTGCTATAAATATGCTAGGAAAGTAGGATATTTGTTCTCTCAGGATATCTGTTGTCTACCTTTACATGCCATACTCGGACCTACAAATTGTGAGGCAATCTGTTGAACATATGGTCATTGTGGGTTACCCTAGTAATAAGCTTTCCTGGATGATCATGTTATGTTATCAATGATCTGGAGCTTGCCGGTCTGTTTTTGGGGGGACCCGATGAGCAGATGCATATAGCATATTGACTTTGCTCAGTATAACATGATCTATATGTGAGCTCTTTATTTTGAGTGAGATTTTACTCAAGTTTTTGACTACTCCGTAATGACAATGCTCCTTGATCTGTACAAGCTGTTTTTTGAGCATTTATGTCTGGCTGATTTGAATCTTTGCAAGTGAACTACTGAATTGTCAGTGGGTGACATTTTCGTGATGCTGTAGGGTAGGAAACTATTTATATATCTTCACTTTTGTTCCCTGTGGATTTGGTTGGCAAAATGGTTAATGAAGACCAGCAGATTGGATTGGGGGTGGAAACTAAAAAGTCATTTAAGTTATACACAATATCGTATCATATATATTACCTATTCTTACTTACTGAATTATTTTTTTCTTTAGCCTTTGAGAAAGAAAGTCCACATTGATTGAAGTAATTTAAGTTATACACAATATCTTAGTCATTTTGTTAGTAACATTTCGTATTTATTATTGCTTGTGTCATAGGCAATGCTATCACAACAGTCTTTCCAGATACTCCTCATCGGTGGTGCATTTGGCATGTCATACAAAATGCAAAGAAGCACTTGCATAAACACCCTGCTGGTTGGGACGATGTTAGTAAAGGGTTGAAAGAAGCTCTTCATGGTAGCAATTCAATCTCAGAATTTGAGGACTCTTGGAAAGAGTGGATCAAAAAATTTGGTCTACAAAATATCAAGTGGTGTAATGATATGTATAGAGATAGGGATAAGTGGGTTCCTGTTTATTCTAAAGATCATTTTTGGGGTGGGATGTCGAGTACTGATAGAAGTGAGAGTATGAATAACTTTTTTAAAGGTTTTGTTAATTTAGACACAACTCTTAAGCAATTTGTGGAACAATATAGATTTGTTTTAGCCAAGAGAGTGAGTGAGGAGGACCAGGCAACAATTAGATCAGTTGATGCTCCAATGAAGTGTGAAACTGACCATGTATTTGAGATCGTGTTTCAGAAGTTGTATACGAACAGTAAATTTAGTGAGTTCCAAACTGAGGTGACAAATATGGGATATGCGAATGCGGTGAAATTAGGAGATGATGGAAGTAGCTGCTTCTATGAGATAGTGGTGCGACGCTTTTTGCATGGCGTGACAAGACGTGCAATTTATAAGGTAAAGGTGGAACGAGAAAGTTTGGAAATTAAATGTGAGTGTAAGAACTTTGAGTTTAGGGGGATCTTGTGCACCCATTCTCTTTGTGTGTTTCGTGAAGAGGAGTTGGAATTTGTTCCGAAAAGGTATATCGTAGATCGGTGGAGAAAGGATATACCTAGAGAACATTTGAAGATACCCGTTCCTTATTACTCATTGTTAAAGCGTAAGCCAAAGGAGATGGAGAGATATACTTCTGTACAAAATTCATTTGAGCCAATTGCATCATTAACAATGAACGATGATGGATTTTACAAAGAGGTGATGGATGCCCTATCTTAATTGAAGTTGAAGGCGAACTCCTTATCCAATAACAATGGTCTTTTTACGCAATCATTGAACTGGAACAGTGTACGGTAGGAGATTGCCTCATAGTCAAGGGAAATTGTGATTCTCAAACAACGGATGACCCTACCCATGTGAAGGATCATAGAAGCAAATAGAAAATATCACAAAATCTGAATTTTCCGAATGGACTTCATATCTTTCCTGTGGTATGCTTGTACATCTTTGTTTAAGTCCATTTTATTTTATTAAACTACTAATAAATTCTAATTATTTGTTTCTTGTTGTACAGCAACCTCCTGTTTTTTTTTTCAAATGTGCTAGGTAATACGTCAATTAATCTGCCAGTACAAGTTGTGTCGGTAAGAAATATAACAAGCTAAATTTTGTTATTTTCGTCTTATTAAACCCCCTTTGAACTTTACTATGGATTCCTAAATATCGTTTTTAATCTGTAGAGTAGCCAAAACCAATCATATCCATACTACCAGCCTTGAGAGTTATGTGACAAATATGGGGAGTAAAACACAAAGGTGGGTCTATTAGCGTTACTGTCTCTATCTCTGTTTTGCTACTGTAAGTGGTTAAATGGACTTGGGTATTAGTGTTACTGTCTCTGTCTATTTTGCTACTTTGCTACTGTAAGTGATATTAGTGTTAGAGTCTCTGCCGTTTTGCTAAAAGGTCTTCTTTTTGATTGTTTTGGTCTCCTATGCTTACTGTTTCTGTTTTTTCCTCTTCGTTTTTGCTATAATGGTTTCAGCAAACCTAACTTTGTTTAATTTTTTTGCTTAATTACAGAGGCTTACGATCGATCAATGGTAAGTTTTGATTGTTTTGGTCTCCTATGCTTACTGTTTCTGTTTTTTCCTCTTCGTTTTTGCTATAATGGTTTCAGCAAACTTAACTTTGTTTAATTTTTTTGCTTAATTACAGAGGCTTACGATCGATCAATGGTAAGGAAGTGTGCTGTTACATGATCTGTTGCAAGGAGTCCATTAACATAGGCATTGTAATTGACTGGCTTATCAAGCATTCCAAACTAGCAAAATGATTCAGATGCAAGGGGCATGTTTTTTGTGTACGGTACTCCCTGTGTTGAGTAGCAGTTGCCCACTTTCTAGTGTAATTTTAAACTATCAAGTGGATAGGTGATTCAGGATAGGAGGAGATGTAACCCTTAGGCTGGGCATTGTGTTCCGCCTAATATAGTTGATTCTCTGAGTCTTTTGTTTGTTGATTATGGGTTTGTATAATCCAACAACAAAAACAACAACAACCACCACCGAGTGTAATTCTCATTCAATGGGTTTGTATGATCCCTCTTTGCCAATGTTGTTGAAGATATTCTTCTGGAAACTGTCCCACAAAAAAAACATAAGAGCAGAGCATTTCAGATTGAAAAAAAAAAGAGAACAATCTCAGAGCCTGCTAGCAGTTGGGTGTTTAGCTTCTGTATGCTGCGTCTGACGAGGTCATTTAGGCTTTGAAAATGGGTACAGTCGAAAGGATGAAGGGCTCTTTCTTCATGGATGAACTTTACAGGAAAAGAGTACTCTACAAAATGAGACTAATTTTAAATGTTCTATCCGAATCAGGCATTGTTGTTCCATATCCATGAGAAAAAGAAGCAATGCTGCTTGTACAATGCATAAAAGATGTTACAGAAAAACATGAAAATGATAAACATACTCTCAATTCTCCAACGAATAGCCTATTTAGTTGGCTATGTATAATTTGGTTTATTTACTCTCCCGTCTCATCTTCTTTTCTTCGAGCAATGCTAGAGCTAGAGGCGCTATACATTCTCAAATGTGTATAGCGCTGGGGACCACGGGTCAAAATAAAAGAGAAGTAATTCTATTAGCAATGACTCACTAGTGTCTAACCACGGTTACTGTAGAGCTACAGTAACAATTGAATAAACAAATCCCACTAGCAATGACTCACGTGTATCGGAGCCCACCCCAGTCAACCTGAAAGTACTAAATTTCTTTTCAAAACATACATTTCATTCATGTGAACATACAACTCAATGAAATGAACATGCAACTCAGGTATGTAAATGTACAACTGAAACACATACATTATTCCCGTAATTAAATATTATCCCACTTTCTCCACCCTCAATTATTACCTGTCAGTTCATCAAATATTATCCCACTAAATTTCTTATTGGAAAACATACATTTCATTAATGTGAATATACAACTCAATGAAATGAACATGCAACTCAGGTATGTAAATGTACAACTGAAACACATACATTATTCCCGTAATTAAATATTATCCCACTTTCTCCACCCTCAATTATTACCTGTTAGTTCATCAAATATTATCCCACTAAATTTCTTATTGCAAAACATACATTTCATTCATGTGAATATACAACTCAATGAAATGAATATGCAACTCAGGTATATAAATGTACAACGGAACCACGTACATTATTCCCACAATTAAATATTATCCCACTTTCTCTACCCTCAATTATTACCTGACAGTTCATTAATACATGTGCCAACCCCACTCTACCTAACCTGAAAACATGAAATCTCTAATTGCAAAATATACAACTCAACCATATTAACATACAACTGGAATGAAAAAATATATAACTCGGATATTTATCTCAATAATGATGCTCAAATTCGTCTAGAGTTTGCACTCCACATGTTGTATGTTTGCATAGGAGAGCTGTATATTCTTTTCATTAAGGTGTATCTTTGTATGTCGAGTTGCATTACAAAAGTGTTAACCAGTTGCATTTTTACTAATTTGTATTTATCTTCTTATAGTTAGAATTGCATTTTATATCAATTGAGTAGTATGTTTATACACATGAGTTGCATGTTGTGAAATTCGAAATGTATAGTTAAATGAACTAGTTGCATTTGTATTAAGCTGTATTTGTATTTCAACAACTAACTCGAGCTACAGTTACCTTAGGTTTTATCCTACTCAACTCCCACTAAAGGTATAAAATAATCTCAGTTTTGGCATGTAGCCTTATTCATTTCATTTTCATTTATTTTGACCCATGGTCCCAGCGCTATACGCATTTGACAATGCACGCCTCTATCTGTAGCATTGCTCATCTATCTCATTTTTTTTTTTTTTGAGGTCTGCTATCATCTCATCATCTTTCATACTTTACCCTTACCCTCTTTATATTTCAAACTGGTTTTTCTTGCACCCCCCTCACCCCACGGTGATTATCGAAGAAAAGAAGCCCAACAAAACGAGTGTAGTATAATACAGCTTGAAATCAGTTATCATCTCATTTCCACATTTCCTACCAGAGCTTTCACTTTCCCCGACCGAGGTGCCTTTCCAACTCTTGTTGTTAACTTGTTATCATTAAATTATATTCACATACATTTCCGCCAAATTAATCTTTCTTTACTTCCCCTTGTTAAAAACAAAATACTCGAACCCCAAACTGTTATAATGACAATCTTTTGATTACATATATTTATTGAATCTTTTTCCTTTTTTTTTTCTTCTTTCAGTATATCAAAGATGTGGCGGCGGTCATCTGTAATTTCAATTCTCAGACAGTGCAAACATTTAGTAAATTTCCACAACCCTAACATCTCTTCTTTTGCACCGGTTTTCGAGTTCCGAACAACTAATCAATTGAACAAGAAATATCAACAGAGTTTAAGTTTGAGGCAATTCTGTTCTGATACTCTGTCAAGTGAATTAACCGTGAGTGCTGACGTGGAGGGTAGAATTAAGGAGGAGGAGGGAAAGGTTGTGTGGGATGCTGATGTGTTGTATAATATGGTAATCGAAAACGCGGGTGTAGGAAAGAATTTGGAGAGGGTTCTAGAACGAGCGAGGGTACCGTTGACGACTGAGTTGGTACACGAGACGCTTATTAAGTTGCGGTTTGAGGATAAGATAGCGTTTAGGTTTTTCATGTGGGTAGGGGAGCAAGAGTGTTATGAGCATGAGTTTCATGTGTATAATGAGATGATTCATATATTGTCGAGTTCGAAGATTAAGGCTAGGCGATTTAAGATTGTTTGTGAGATGTTGGATTATATGAAGAGGAACGGGAAGAAGTCGGTCCCAGTGGAGGTGGTTTTGAGTATTTTGAAAAAGTATACGGAGAAGTATTTGACGGAGACGAAAAAGTGTAAGAGGAATAGGGTTAGGGTTGTTAAGCAACCGGAAGCTAAGGCGCTTAATTTGTTACTTGAAGCGCTTTGTAAGTGTTTTTTGGTTGAGACTGCGGAGAGTATGTTTAGGAAGGTGAAGAGTAAGGTGAGACCGGATACTGATACGTTTAGTATATTGTTCTTTGGGTGGTGTAGATTAAGGAACCCGCGTAGAGGGATGAGGGTCTTGCAGGAAATGACTGATGCTGGATTTTCGCCTGATAGTTTTACTTATAATACTGCTATTGACACGTTTTGTAAAGCGGGTATGGTGAATGAGGCATCAGAGATTTTCGAGTTCATGAAAGAGAAGGGTTCAATCTTGTCTTGTCCTACTGCAAAAACCTATTCAATAATGATTTTGGGACTTCTTAAGGAGGATAGAACCGAGGAATGCTTTAGAGTTGTCGGGGATATGATACGAAGTGGTTGTCTTCCTGATGTTTCGACATACAAGGACTTGATAGAAGGGATGTGTGTTGCTGGAAAAGTGGATGAAGCTTATAGGTTTCTGGAAGAGATGGCGAAGAAAGGCTTCCCTCCAGATATTGTCACATATAACTGTTTTCTTAAGGTTCTTTGTGACAATAAGATGGCTAGTCAAGCTATGAACCTTTACAGGAGAATTTTTGAGGTGGGTTGTTTCCCTAGTGTCCACACTTTTAATATGTTGATTGAGATGTACTTTGCTATGGGTGATCCTGAGGGAGCATTTGAGGCCTGGGATGAAATGGATAAAAAAGGTTGTCGACGGGATATCAATACTTATTGTGTAATGATTGAAGGGCTTTTTGAATGTGACAAAACCGATGATGCGTGTTCTCTTATAGAAGATATTGTGAATAAGGGAATGAAATTACCCAATCAAAAGTATGAGCGATTCCTTACACACCTTTCAGGGATTGGTAATCTCCGAGCCATTCACAACCTGTCAGAGCACATGAAAAGTTTTTACAATCCTAGTATGGCTAGACGTTTTGCACTGAGTGAAAAGAGGAAGAGCTTGAGTTTGAGGGAACTCTAATTGGTTGGCGGACCCTTTTGCTGAAAGGCACTATGGTCATTGAGGACTGGTATGTGAATTATTCGGTCCTTTTTTACTATATTAGTCTTCACTACCACTTTGCTTACAGATATTGAGCAATTTGCATACATTGTACTCAAGTAGCATCTGTCTACACTGTTCTATAGCAGTGTGACACTGTCACTTGATTCACGTTCTCTCGCAATTATTAATTCTCAAAACTTGAGTTTTCCTTTCCCTTCCATTTTCCTGTATCTATTTATTGATGAAACAAGTTGAAATAGAGTTAAAGATTCAGAAAAACCTTGTTCATCTGATAGTGAACATCTAGGTATAGAGCAGTAGAGTGGATTGACATGTCACTGAACATTCAGATTGTTCTGGGTTTTTGCTATGACATGTTTTTTTTTTACTTTTGGTTCTTTTTGGCCTTAACTTTTAAGCAAAAAAATAAATAAATAGAATCATGTTTTTTTTTATTTATGGAAATTCAAGGTTGCAGGGCTTGGAGAATTCCATTTTTGTACGAGAAAGCATCATGTCATTTTCGTTTTATCTGGCAGTCAATACGAGGATACAGAATTTGCAACGATTAGTAGTCTTTTGTCTTGCAGATAGCTAATTGACTGTTTATGATCTTATCTAAGTATTTTTAACACAAATGAAAATTGTCATTTAAGTTTTCTATTTATTGGGTTAAAAAAGAGAGAGGAAGGTCTGACCTAAATCTATCAGTTTTGGGATCAAGGCTAGGTCTTTTGAAAAGAAAAAACACGAAGGAGAGAATCAGTACGTAGAGTCGCAGAAAGTCCTATCAAATAGACTACGACGTGAAGTGTACTTCTGCACATTCTGAGGCAGACCCCAAAAGACTTGCAGAAGTACCTAACACAGCTCTCAAAAAAGTACTCCCTCATATCAGGGGGGAAAAAGGCAGTGTTGGTTTACTCAAGCAGGTTCTATGTTGTAATATTATTTTTATGGTATAACAAAATCTGAAATTCTTAGTGGTCTAGGTTTATACTCGTGGCTGCTTTGATTTTATTTGCCTTCAAGTCTTCAACTGTCAGTTATTCTTGGAGAAAGAGTGAGGCATAGTGTTTACATGAGAAAAGTTAGACGAGATTATGAGTCAGGAAGAATACACATTTATATGCTTGTTTTAACTTGGTATATGCAGGCCAAGCTTTGGAGATTTGGAAACTTAGTTTTTTATGGGAGCTTTTTTTTTTGTGTGTGCGTGCGTGCGTGCGTGCGTGCGTTGTGCGTGTGTGTGTGTGATTGAGTTGCCTATGGTTGACATGAGTGGTAGATTTTGAATGCCATGTGTCTCTTCCAATCCTTCCTCAGTGTACACTTAACTATGTCCATCCCTTCTGACTGTAGCTACTTCATAGGTTGTCCAATCTAGTTATTAAGTTTTCTCCCCTTCTCTGCTTCCACATCCTAGTAACATTTCGAACACAGGTTAGTAAGGCAGCCGGCTTTGCTTGATGGCCTGTCTTGTATTGAATAGCTGTGGGCCTGTGGCTTTCAGTTGGGTGCTGGTACCAGCACTCTTCAGTTTGAACAATCACACCTATTCTGGCTCAAAGACAGCACTTGGTGAGGGACAGTATAGTTGCCACTGCACAATGTGTGCCTCTATAGTCACCCTTTAGAAGCTATTCCCGCCTGTGGTTGAAAGAAACAAGGTGAATGTGTATCGTAGGTTCCCAAATGAGGATGGCTTGTCTCGGCTTACCTACCTGCTTTTGTTTGAGGGATTCTATTGACTTACTAATCTTTTCTTATTTTCATTTCTCCATCATTCTGCATCTTACTGACTTTACTTCATTCGGCTTCCTTAGTTCGTGACTTTTTATTTTATTAATTGTGGTTGTGTGTCTGTAGGGGGGCATAATTCTTACCTCTTAAAGTTCCTGGTATTACTTGTTTGCCCTTCTTATTACTGTGGCTTCCAGTTGCTTTTCATGCAGTTTTATTCATTGTTCTCTGTGCGTCAGTTACATTAAATTTATGCTGACTAGTATACTTACAATTTGTGTCACTTAACTCCAACCATTCTGTTCGTTTGGGAAACACTGCTATGGTCTTTGACGAGGTAGTAGACTACATCCAATTAAGCTGAGTATTAACCATAGCTAAGGAGTTGTGCGAAACATCATTTGCCACTGATCATATGCCGAAATATCTTTTTAAGGCAGTATGCCCTAATAATTAGTCTTTTGGTCTTTGCTTGATTGTGCCTATTGGTTATGAATGTTTTCTCACTTCCTCTACTGTCTCTTCTTAATCTGTTTCTCTTAGGTATTTCGTTAAATCTCTGTGGTGCTCTCAAATTTATGAAAGTGTATTGCTACATAGACTTACTTTGGGTGTATAAATAATGAGTCTGCTCGTGTTTCTTGGTTGATAATACATACCCATGCATAAATACTCGTTGGGGTTCTGTTTTTGATATATGGCTTTGGAACAAGGTTGAATCTATTGGGTTGCAATCGTTTACAGTTTAAATTCGTGTAGTGCTTCATGGTTAGAATGTCAACTGTTGGATAAATGGTATTCTGATTTCTTACTGCTGTAGTCTCAAGTCTGGGCCCTTAATGCCATAATGTAAAAAACCTTGATCTTACTGGTCTCAAGTATGTTTTTTCTTTCCCAATATTCGAAGGTTTTGCCAAAGATTACTGTAATTAAGTAACCGTTAACAAGCCTGCAGATGCTTAGCAACTGAATTGTACTTAGGGAACAATAGCTGTCTTTAGTAAACCATCCTGCTTCATTTTATTTTATAAATAACATGGGTATCTAGGCTTTGCCTAGCTATTCCTGTGGGCCCTGAAGTTAACGATCGGTAAAACCTCCAATGGCCTTAAGGAGAGTCGAACTTGGGACCTTTGGAGTAGATCTCAGAAGTTATACCAATTGAGCTGTCCAATCAGGGTTACCATCCTGCATGATACTGGTATATTTTGTTCTTTCCTTTTGGGAATGCTACCTGGTTCAAAAGGAAAAAAATAAAAAAATTCGGTAATGAGCAATGACTTGTGGTGTTTCGTTTTCTTTTCTTCTCCTTTTCTTTTTCCGACATGTAACCAGGAAACTGCTGAAGGCTGGTACATATGAAGCTGTTAGTCTTCTTTTGTTTAGAGAACATCTTTGGCCAGAGCATGCATTATGGTTTATGACAGAAAATACTTCTAGCCATATTTGTATTTAATTGTTTTCTCTTTTCTCTTTGGCAGGGCAGAAGACAATCACCAGGTTTCTGTACTCTGGCCACATACCTTTGGAGATGCCAGTGGGAGGTAACTCTTCTCTAACGCAATGATGCCCTTGAGACTTGATTGATTTTAGTTTTCTTATGTTCTGTAACTGACTGACTGTCCTTTTTATCAATATTTTTGTTAATTTCCTCAAATTCACTCACTCCTTGAGGATATGTGGAAGTTCTGGATGATGTGTATTTTGATTCAACTCATTTTATTTTAGATAAGAAGTTTGATTAACTCATTTACATGTACTTCTTCCAAAGAAAAATGAACTTAATTGGGTTGAATCATGAATTACTTATCCCGAAAAAGGGAATAGTCCAGGAACATTTTCTGCTATACCCATTGTTGTTCAAACTTCAAACCATTAGGTGGCAAGGACCATAGGCATAAGCTTCCATAATAGGTACGCAGTAATGTGTTTGAAACTGTGTGATGCTCAAGTAGTCAGGTTTATACTGGCAAAAAACTTAGCACTTTGCTCCTCTGTCCGGAAATCCCCATCAATGAAGATAATTTCAGGGATTCTTATAGGTGTGGGAGAATTTGTATGTTGGGGCTACCTGTGGATGAATTCTACCATGTGGCCTTCCAGTATGGTCTAGGTGACCAATTCTTAGACTACTTTAGACTAAAATTTAGCAGATGATGCTTTCGTGCTGCCTTGTTTTTTTCCCTGTACTTTGTTTTCATAACAAATTATGACAACAGCCACTGTTCAGCCACTGTTGCATACCATATTTACGAGGTTTTACAAGTTGATGAAGAAAGAAATGTACTTGGCCATAAATAATCCAGAAGAGATAGGCTCCTTCGTTTGTAGAGAGAAATGACAGATGCAGATTCAGCTTTTGATATTTTTTTGAGAATGTTGAAAGTTATTAGGTGGCCATGTCTTTGGAGATTGTAGATGGGTAATGTTGAGTATTTGGATAAAAAATCCAAGCTACTCCAACTAGGTGATGTTGTTTGTGCTTACAAACTTGGAATCAGGTGGTTCTATCATTTGGAATTGCACCTGTTTTTATGTAATGTCATGATTTTGTTGGAATGGAGTGGAGCTCTGGTATCATTTCAGAATTTAGGAAGGAAAATGGAAAAGCACCTAATATTAGCTACTTGTTTGGTTTCTTTTATATCATAGAGAGTTTTATAAGGTAGGGGGAATAGAATGTGTGGTTTGGAAATAAGTCAGTCTCCATTTTCTTGTGGCTTTGTTTTGTCTGTGTGTTTTAATTGGTGTTTAAAATTGGAATTAGGTGGTTACTTTAGCAAACAGGGCATGTTTATATGATATATTTGATTATTTGTTAACATATAACTGGACAAACTCAGGTTACCTTTGTTTTGTAGGTGCGAGTCATTTAGTTTAAGTTGTGTTTCTATTGAAATGTAGTTTGTTTATGTAATCCACTAATCCAGTGTAACATTGTTTAGGTAGATTACACTTACAAGGTGTTGTGTTTTGATTTGTAGAGATTTCAGGAGGTTGCGGAGACTTTAAGAGGAATTTTGGCTGGAAGTAATGCAAGAGCGAATTACTTGCAGTGTATCGGAAGACGTTGCACGTTACCCGATCACTTCAGTAATCATGCATTGATGCTTCAAAAAAGAAAGCAATATTTTGGGGCATATGTACACAGGTATCATTTCGTCCATAAACTTTGTGAACTATTGAAAGAGCAACAAGGAAAATTTGAACTCGCAACTCTGTCCCGCATAATCAAGAAGCTAGAGACGGGGAATGAAGCTGACCGTACAGTAAAGTATGTAGTAGATAGAGGCATTGAGCTGAGCCATACCGTCTGTAGTAGGAATGTTAGGAGCAGCCGTAGACTATCCAGATTCATGTGGTCAATTGGCAGAGAATGTTTTGCAGCCATGAATATTTAAAGACTGAAAGATTAAAGTATTACTAGTGTTTGATATGAGCAATGAACAAAGCATTCCGAGCATCGAGGAAACATACCAATTTTAAAAGGTTGCCTCTGCTTCCCAATTCCAAAGACAGATTTTGCTATATGAACAAACCACTAAATTTTGTGGAATTTTCCTTTGTCTTAATTAAACAGCTCGTGATTTTTTTTGTTGGTTATGTGTACAAGATAGTAAGCTAACTCTGTAACTTAATGCCTTGTGTTTTCATCATTATTTTTTTGTCTAAAAAAATCTTTCAATTTGTTAAGGCAAGCTCTATGCACATAACCTTAGAGCATGTCAGTAAAACTGAGGGACTTGTCATCCTCAATCAACAATTAAGCTCAAATTAAGCTGTATTTAGAAGAACAAAAGGAAATTGAATATGCACCCACTTGGATGACCAGTGCGTCTGTTAATTGTTATACAATTTGACTAGCATTCGCATCTTGCAAAGCACACGTACGTTTTTGGTCGTAAAGCAATTGCGTTTCTCATGTTTCAAGTAAAAGCCTCCTTTGCTTACCGGTTAGGCAGTTACCATTTTACCACCATAGAACTGCTACAGATGACTACATGCATAGCCAGGAAAGTTCTGTAGAGTAATATAGAAACTTTTTTACATGACGTTTTCTGAACTTAGTTCCTTCCATCGCCATGCATTCGCAGCCTTAAGCATTGACGTTCAATCACACATGACTCACCAACCCACTTTTTCTACCTAGAGCCTCCTCTAATGTGTTACGTTCCTCTATCTCAGTCCAGCATTAGCAGAATTTGCTC
>ONZK01002721.1:1409-18648 GCA_900322385.1 Pharnaceum exiguum | reverse complement strand
AAGCCATACTTGGATGACGATCAATTGAGGACAACTTCTCTTCAAGTCGGGGAGAATGATGCGGGAGCAGATACACTAGGTGTAACTAGTTCACATTCAGGAGGAACTAGTTCCCCATTCATCAACTCGCGGAACTAGTTCTGACGTGAACGAGCTGCTGCTCATATGCACGTATTCCTTAAGTGCATGCCTTGGAAAAGATCCTAAGGGAACTTGCTGCCTTATTTCCTTGGAGGAGAAGTTAGGAAGTTAATTAGATATTTTATTTAATTGTTTATTTCGTATAATTCGAATAAAGGCAATCTGTCTAGTTTAGGAAAGTAGTTTCCTTGTTCCCCAAGGATTCTGTTAGGTAGTTTCCCCCAGTCGGCTACTAGTTTCCATATTCCGTAGGAACACGTTTCTTTATGTGTAACCAGGTCGACTAGGTTTTTATTTCTTTTCCTTATTGCATTAGGAGTCCTCTACTATATAAAGAGAGCATAGGTTGTATTCAAAGGAAGAAGACATTGATTAATAAGAATACAAATTTCAGCTCAAACTTTGTGTTTAGTTGTTGGCGGTTGCTAACCAAAAGAAATCTTGATTCTTGGTGGCTTTGCCTTAGAGTTGAGTGGTTTTCTTCTTTCTTTACCGGTGACCTAGTCTTAAGGACTCAAAGAGAAGATCTCCTAACTTTTACTTTTCGTTTATTTCAATTTCCGCTGCAAATAAAACTCAAAAACTCAAAAACAGTGTTCTGTGTTCATGTAAAACTAGTTCCACCGTAAAACACTCAGTTCCCCCCAAACTGTGAGTTAACCCTCAAGGTTTTCACGTATCAATACAGAATTGAAATGCAATTTCAGGGGTGACTGAAACTTGGGTGAATAAAAATAAGAAAAGGCATAGTGGCATAGAAAATGCATTGAAAAATCAAACTAATTTTATCAAGTTGTCCGTGATCTTGAGTCATAAAAAGGCGAAATCGTTGCAGGGTTGTCCAATTATGTTAATTGTAATCCTTAAAACTGTCAAACAAAGGCACCTTTATGTACCTCGAGTGAGTCTAGCCTAGACTTCAAAATATAAACTTAGTGCTTTTTACGTAGTACTCGTACATGCGTAGATAGACCAGTACGTTTGTTGATACATTTTGACTAGCATTTACAGCAAAATACACACGTTTTGTTTGCTCTCAAGTCAAAACTCACATCGCTAATGACTAAATGAGTTCCTCATGGTTCAAAACTTCATATTACAGCCTCTTTTGCTTACCAGCTTTAGAGTTAATTAATACTTAAATTCATGCATAACACGATTTATATTTTTTCATGTTTTATCAGTCTCTCATGAATCCAATTCCTCCTCCATGCTATGTTTTAAGACCCTCGATACACATTGACGATCAACAACGTACACAACGTAAGACTCACCAACCCACCCTTTCTTGTTATAAGCAGAATTTGATCTCCTAATATAAATACTGTATGTATACATATATCTCCATTCACTTTCAATCAGCCTCACAAATCATATTCAACCAAATTATATAAACGTAACCTTTTAAGTCTTAAGTACCTATCCAGGATACTCTAATTCTTGAATACACTTTTTATCATTCTACACGTTCCAATATAATGGCTATAGTTGACGTTGCTAAGCCTAAGAACATGAAGCTTAAGGTGGTCAGAAAGGAACCCGAATTAGTAGGGCCAGTTGAGGCAACGCCCCATGAAATCAAACAAGTTTCCGACATCGACGATCAGGAGGGGCTCCGGTTCCAAATGACTGGGATAATGTTCTACCGAGTTGAGCCGAGTATGGAAGGGAAGGATCCCGTAAAAGCTGTGAAAGAGGGGCTAGCAAAGGCCTTGGTGTTTTACTATCCTTTGGCCGGAAGACTTAGGACTGCTCCTGGGCATAAGCTTGTAGTAGACTGTACTGGTGAGGGTGTTTTGTTCATTGAGGCTGAGGCTGATGCGAGACTTGAGGATTTTGGGGATGAAATTCATCCACCTTTTCCCTTGGATGATCTGCTTTATGATGTTCCTGGCGCGCAGGATATCGTTGGTACACCTTTGTTCATTGTCCAGGTAAAGTTAACAAGTCTGGCAATAAGAATAAGTAGTTAAGTATAAACTGAGACTTCATTATTCGGCACAAACTAAAGAAAAACTAGTCTAGTTACAATTACTTATTGATTATTATTATAGTCTCTCTAATAGTGTACCATACCTGTTCTTTTTGACATGTATAGGTAACTAGGTTGAGTTGCGGGGGATTCATAGTGGCAGCATGAGTAAACCATGTACTATGTGACGGCAGTGGATATATGCAGTTTTTGAATGCCGTAGGAGAAATGGCTAGAGGCTTAGCTTCACCATCAGTACCTCATGTTTGGCAAAGGGAGCGTTTATCTGCAAGAGCAAAGCCTCTTATAAGCTATGCACACCATGAGTACGATGAGTCCAAGCACCCTCATGAGCCAACCTATGATCAGAATAGCTTGGCTCATCGATCAATTCTCTTTGGACCAACTGAAGTCGCTGCCCTGCGTAGCCATGTCCCAGCCGATGACTTGAAAGGATTCTCCACGTTCGACATCCTGTCAGCCACTCTATGGCGATGTAGAACTGCAGCCCTAGAGCTAAATCCATCCGAAGAGGTCCGCTTGTTGTTTGCGGTTAATGCTCGATCGAAATTTGATCCTCCTCTCCCTAATGGTTATTACGGGAATGCTTGTGCTTTTCCTGTCGCTTGTGCAACCGCAGGTGACCATTAATCCATTATCTCAGTCAATGAGTCAAGTTATCACCTTTTTAAATATCTCCCTTTGAAATTATTTAGTTTGAACACCAACAACCATTTTTATTTGATCATCTATGTAATTGAACAAGTACATGATCGCTTAAAACTATAAACTTGACAATATATTATATATTACGAATTAGTGCGATGTACATTTAGCGAAATGTGCATATCTAGATAGTGATACTATTCAAGCTAATTCACTTCCATTCTTCAATATTAATTCATATATATCCCACGTTATATTGCAGGTGAGATATGTGATAAGCCCCTTAGCTATGCCTTGGACTTGATAAAGCAAACCAAGTTACAAGTCACAGAGGAGTACATGAGGTCAGTGGCAGATCTTCTAGTCTTCAAGAACAAACCTCCTTTCACAGTGGATAACACTTATGTGGTCTCGGACCTTCGACATCTCGGATTCTCTGAAGTAGACTTTGGGTGGGGTAAACCTGCATTTGGCGGGCCAGCCAATAATGGATCAGTTCCAGATGCGAGCTTTTTCTTGTCTTTCAAGAACAAGAAAGGGGACAGCGTGATCATGGTTCCAATGGTATTCCCAGTTAATAGTGCAATGGATAGGTTTGTTGCGGAGCTTGATGGGATGCTCAAGCATAAAGCTTGATTGCCAAGAACACTTGTACTGCCCTAATAGCTTAACAACATTCGTTTCAAATAACAGTATTACCCTTTTCTTATTCATTGTACCAGAGAGTGCTTTAAGTAATGCAAATCTGGATTTGCTGTTCATTCATGGAAGTATTTTGAAAATAAAAGTAGTATATCTATTGATTGAGCAGAATATGATTTGGTTTTATTGATCAGATCGTTAATTTTGAGAATGCAATTGCACAGGGTGCTTCAGTAACAAATACATATTGAAACTATAATGTCAAGTAAGAAATCCGAAGCTAGAACAACTTATTATAGTTCCCTCACTACCAATACACATTATAGATCAGGTTATGACAGCGAGCTCTGCTCTGATACACCAGGTGTAATTCCCCCGCAAGCTCAGAAGTTCAGCTCTTAGACAAGGTCAACAAGCTAAGGTACCCTGCCTTTGGCATCACTATCTATTATCTAAGACACTGACTTTCCAACATTTAATGTAAGGAAAGGTTGATATAAAATTATATATCAAAGGTAAGTTTACGTGTGGGCTACATGCGTTGGAAGAAATAGGAGTTTTGCATGAGATTGGAAGTTTTGTCGAGAAAGAATTTGTAAGGGAGTAGAAGACCTTGCGGTGAATACACGAAGTACATTAGTATTAGTAAATAATAATATTAGAATATTATTGTTTCCTAATCCTAATTGAAGTAGGGTTTCTTTTAAAAAGTCTATATATATTGAGGCAGACACATAGATCGAAGAAACTGGCTTGGTCCCTGGGATCTAGGAAGAGGTTTCGTTATAGAAGATGGGTTTATAGCTTTGTCCCAAAAGAGCTACTTGCGGTTTAGAAGTTGAAGTCTAAGAAGAGGTTTTGGCCTAAGGGGAGTATCTCCCTGTTGCAGTGGAGATGCATATTTAAAGGTGACAGTTTTGGGATTTTCTCGTTGATAAAAGTTAAGGAAGAATATTGCAGTGTGTTAGCAGTTATTAACAGTTAGTGTTAGCAGTTTATAATAGTTATTAGCAGTATTATTGTAGTTGTTTGCAGTCATTAATAAAGAAGGTGTGGTGGTGCAAACCACCAGTCAAAACTCGAGTGTGTCTGAAGTTATTATGGAGCTAAATTCCTAACATTTACAATCTAAAGCCAAAGAATTACATCAGTTATGACAGTTATGTTTCTGTGCAAATTTTACTTTATTCGAGGTAGACTTCGCTAACATTAAACAAATTTTCCCAACTACTCATTTTGAGACAGCATTGAGTGTGTCTGTGTCAAAACAACAATGCAATAGACAAGAGCATGCATGGTGCATGGGTTCTGGGCTTGAATTGCCAGCTTCAATTTGAAAGAGGTGATTTACTAACAATATCTCTTCTTTACACTGACGATTTGTCTCCGTCTCTCAGAAACTATTTCGGGCTGCAACAAAGGTTACCACTTACCACTGACTAGACTCAGCCTTCAAAAAAAAAAAAAAGCGGCCTTATCCCTACTGTGTTTCCACAGTCATTGTCAAGCACTCTGATGGCCTTATCTCAGATATAAATATCTGTGTTTCTCACTTCAACATGACAGCAATAATACCTCATATCTGAGATCTTGTTCCCCTTTCAAGGTTGCAAAATCAGCACTCTGATGGTCAGGGCCGACCAGTGGCATTCTTGTTTTTTATTTGTTACTGTATTATTTATATCTGAATCTCAGGGGCCGGGTTGATCTCTGTCATATGATTTATTACAAAGAGCATACACCTGCGCATGGACATTTCTACAAAGAGCAGAAACTAGAGTAAGGTTTTCACCAGAATAATACTTTCCCCTGGCTGTACCTAAAATCCTTAGACAACACCCTTCGGATGTACTCATTGACATCCTTATTTGTACTGACATCACTATTCAGTATTCACTAATTCTAACACAGTTGCACCAAGCCACCAAATGGTGTGATCTCACCAAACTAACTGCAGCAGTACGAAAAATGAAATAAAAATAATCTTTATTTTCTTTTGAGCTCCAAATTACAAGTACTCATAACAGTATCTTCACTGACCATCAAATCAAATGTATATATAGCATACAATGTATAATCTATAGATACAAGTATCAGATCATTAAGATGTATCTCAACTAAAATTGACAAATCCATAGCAGACATTGATGTCTGCTGTTAAGTTAAACTATCTCTACTCACTAGTATCCAGAGATTAGGGCCAACATTGACATAGCCTTGTAGACCTTTCGAGGCAATCTTTAACTTGAAATCTTTCATGTTTACAAGCCTTGATGTCTTCCACCCATGTGGTTCCAGTGCTGCAAGTGGATGAACACACTCCCAAGTCCCAAGGGTAGCAGTGTCATATGCAGATTTACCTAGGAGAGTAAATAAGCTATGAACATGGTCACTTGGCCATCAATTAAGTTAATCTGTTATTTGATGATAACTTAGCCAAATAACTATCAACTCGCATCCCTTTGTGCTCCTCACACCTTTTTCTCCCTTTAACAGGTTGGTTCTTGCAACATTTACCGTCACCTAATTCCACCCCACAATATAGTCCAAGGGCGTTATTGGAGATAGAATCTCCAACCATGGATTGTGGCTTTCGATTTACTCTCATTCCCTTGTGCTCTAGGCATCTTTTCCGACCTGGAAATGCCGGTTGCATACAAGTAGACCCATCATGCTGAGTAACTCCACATGTAGGTGAGAAGTGGTCGTCAAAAGCATCACATGTACCATTAGTTGGCAGATTTTCTTGGGAACCAACTTGATCATGCCTCAAGCTTGAGTTCTTAGTACCTACATTTGCCAATCTTTTCCCTTTGTGCTGAGCACAGCGTTTCCGTCCTTGTACTGGGGGGTTGCTACAAGTTGACCCATCGTTTAAAGTTACCCCACAAGTGTTCATGTGATTGATTTCTTTCTTGATGCTAACCGGATTAACGGAAACTACTCTTGGTTGTGAACGGCTAAACATGAAAACTCTGCTAAATAAGTTAAAATTTTCCTCATTACTATCATCACCAGGCTTGCTGTCTGTCAAGGATGGCTTACTTGCTTGGATTGAGATACCCACTTTTTGCTCCTTGAGAACTTGCAGCATTTTCAGAATCTTCGGGATGTTGTCATTTCTTGATGCAATCTTCTCTATTTTTGCTAGGACATCATTAGGACGGCGTGAACCATTACCTACTTTATTCCAAGCATAATCAAACTTTTGAAGCAATTTTGTTTCTGTTCTCTCAGCTTCACTTTTGCTCTTCATCTGTTTCACATTTAATCAAATGCAGAAGTAAGTTCAGCAGCAGATTATCAGCTTGAAGAATTTAATCCAGCTAATCTAATTACTTGCAGAGCTGGCTTATCTAGTCCACATCAATCCCCTTTATCGAGTTAGCCCTCACTAAGTTTCTCCAACTGTATTTAGCACACTGAACAAGGCGTTTTTTGTTAAAATCTACAACTGATATCACCGACATGACATTTTCCATGAAAAAAACTCAGTTTGGATGGCGTCAGGAATCAATTCCATCAAATTAGGTGTGAATGAGTTTAATAAAAGTTCATTCACCTTGGCCAATACTCTTTCAAAGCCTGCAATGTCTATGAATGAGTTCATGATCTCGAGAAACATAAATCAGTAACTTTGCTGCAGCAAGGTGGGTTGTCAGAAGACTTTAATCAGCACAAATGGCTCCGGGATCTAATGAAAGCTCCTCAACCCCTCCCCAACCCCTTCCACCCCTCCCCAACTTGTCATATCCATGAAGAAAACTTACAGAAGTAGAAGTTGAACTAACTACACAATGTTTGTGCATTCGTGAGTCATGACTAACAAGGTATTTGAATGCTCAAAGGAAAGAAATGGCAGAGTTCAGCTCAAAGTACACGTATTACTGACAAATTTTAAGAATTGAATAAGAAACTTATACATCTAAAAGTGATACTCTATGACATTTTCATGATTTATCAAAATCTAACCCAAAACATCCGTTGAGAATCTCATTGATTAGTGGCCACACACCACTTCAGCAAAACAGAAATTTCTGGAACTATTGCAATGAATTCTCACTGAATTAAGCACAGAACATTGCAGAAACAAGACACATAATGCTCAAACAGTAACTAGACAAGTTAAACTGCAAATCACCAATATCAGTTTTTCAGAACCAAAAAATGGAAAAGAGAGAATTAAAGCACTTACAGGAGCCCATCTATAAACAATAGGGTAGCCTCGAGAGAACACATCCTTAAACAGCCCGGTTTTGTTATTATAATTATCATTCCCAACCAAATGAGAACCAGACCGGCCATAATGCTGCAGCCTAGACCTCACATTGTCAGCCTGGCCCAAGTACACCACCACTACCCGGTCTGGTTCGAGCTTTCTAACATCTCGACCAGAGTCAGTCTGCCACACTGCCACACCTATCTCGTACAGACCGGGCTCCAGCACTTCTGGTAAGTTGGCCACCCTGTACCTTTCTGCCCCTTCTACCCTCGCCTCGTAATTTTCCCAGTCTGTTGGCCCAATCAGGATCTGTACAATGCAATACCAATAAAAAGTAGTATAAGAAATGCTTCAAAATTTTCTGCCTAAACCAATTATTGATATGGGTTAAGTAAACAACATTGATTCTTCACTAACTAGTGTAATTTTAACTATTCAGTGAACAATTATCTAAACAATGGTAAAATCCATATTTTCTCTTTTGTTACCTATCTATACATGATACATCAAGAAGATATTTTATTTAAAATGCTTAATCGCAGCCTCTCAATAGTATACCATTTAATCTCGACTATTTGTAATTTGAAAAAGAAATGCACCACCAAATCACTTCATCAATTTAATTGCACCGAAAATAACACACCATTGTCGGACACCAAATCCAGACCGGGTAAAAAAGAACTAGGCAGATAGCTTGCAGAATAACACTCCGTCCAAATTTAATTGTCCACGTTGAGATTTTGAGTTAATTTTGACTGTTAATTAGTCAAAATTTAGAGTGAGTTAGGGTGTGTTTTGGTTGGCCGGAAAGATCTGAACTAAAACTGAATTGAAGTGGAATAAACTGGAAAAAGCTTAAATGAACTTAACTGAAAAAAACTGAACTGTAGTACTAACGTCGAACAAAATGCAGCCTTAGAGCATGCAAAGTTAACACCTATAAAATGTTATCTTTTACCAACCTCAAAAGTCAAACAGGACAATTAATCTGGAAGGTCACTCTATCACTTTTCCTAAGATAGCATAGTACCCACATGACAACAAGTAAAACAATAAGCATAAATTGTCAAAAAAGAAAAATGAAATCTTAATATACCTTCCATTTGGAGAAAGCCGAGTCATGTTTGGTGCGGCGAAAATCTTCCCGTCTCAGTCTCGAGTTCGAGGAAATAGCGGTGGCGGTGGTGGTTGAGAAGGAAGCAAAGCTAGGCGCTCCCATCTATGTGGGATTAAAGCCCGCCTTTGGTAGCTTTAAAAGCAAAGTGAGGTGACCGTTTATTTTTGAGTTGCCATTTATACGGTTTTGTTTGGAAGAAAAGGAAAGCTATTTTTAATTGTTGGTTTGGAGCGGGTGGGTAGCCCATGTGAAAGTGTGTGAAGCCCATCTGCCCATGTACGTTTATTGTGATGATCTCTTTCCTTGTTTGGCTTTAAGCCTTTATGAGATTCTTCTCCTCTTTCTTTTTTGTATCTTTATCTTTTGATAAAAATTTCATGTGATGGTGAACGTGAACAAATTCATCCTTTGCTACTAAAGAAAAGTTTTATATATGAGACGAGATAATAAGGGGTCACTAATTATCACTGAGTGTTTATTAATGGCTATAAACAGTTACGCGAGTCATTAACATTTCTGTCACTAATTAATTATTAACGTTACTATTTAATCGTGATTAATACAATTGTTATTGCCTTTAGTGGAAGTCTACTAATGAATACACTCGCCTTTTTGGTTAAGTTCAATCGGAATAAAAAATATCGTATAATGGATCTATCGGTGCCAACAACATACGATTCACAATGCCCGCACAAAATTAAGAGAGAACTTCTGAATTTTGGGTAGGAAACCATTGTGCTTGCACTGACAACCCGAGTTTTTAAATAGAAAGAGTTCCTATTGATTTAGCTTTTTTAGTTCCTATTGATTTAGTTTAACTTGAAGTACTAGCTATATGTTTGAACTAATTAAGAGCGAGTCCGAGTATATAGGACATTTAGTACATAAATGAAACAAGACAGATGATTTCAAGATCTGTCCTGTTCATTTATTAAAGAACTTTTTTTTTGTTCATTAACTTAAGGTTAGAGGTTTAGCATCCATCCACATAGGCTCTCTAACCTTATAAAAAAGATCATTATGAATGTTATCCATATCCAGTTCAAAAGCCTATTTAATAAGTAAATACTCAATGTAATTCAAAAGCCAAATACTCCCCATTACTATTACTATTTCCTTTTCTTTTGGGTCAATGTGATTAGTGTAATTTTTTGGAATAACTATTACTCGTATAATTTTAGAGTACGCCTATGTTTTATCTATAGGATTATAGGAAGATGGAAAGGAGGAAATTGAAAAGGAGAATCCAAATTCAACTTCTAATAGTTTACTTTATTAGAGTTTTAACAAAATCTTCCATTTAAAAAAAAAGTGTTTTAACAAATCAATACGATTTAGAAGATAGAATTGCTCAAATATTAGAGAGCACATAATTAACCCTCAGAGATAGAAGGACGGGGAGCTCGATTTTCACCATCATTTCAAATCCGTAATGACTAAAGCACTCACGCACATAAGAACACATATAATTAGGAAATCTGAATCACTCTTGCTATTTGCAAGCTACTAAATGACAAAGAAGGTCACTAAGCCAAAAGTAAATACGAAGTAATAGGATAGCTTAAACAAATCTTAATATACGAATTTGACAATATCTTAATCCCTCACTCTCCTGACATTTTTGATTTTTTAGCATGTGAAGGCAGTCAACTACCAGCACTAATAAATTCTTGTAGAATTAGATTGATTGAGTGGCATCTAGCTGCAATTATAATGGCGTAGAAACCAAATTTATTGTCGGACTTCGTCAGACCTGGTACTGTTTTTTGCCGTCTACAGAGGAGGCTAGTAGCTAGCCCGCTGGATGCCTGGATCTATCGCTGTTTTTTAAATGAAGATACCAGAAAGCCATTTTCATTCTGTCAATCATTAGAGTCACAGAAATTATGGAATGATTATATTTCTCATGGATCTAATAGCTATTATGTTTTGTCATGGTCGATAAAAGTATGAAGTTGAAACATAGGAGTGTATAGATTTTTATTTTTCTACAAGTATGTCCAAGAGCTATCCATTGGAACTTAAATCCAACTATACCTAATGTAAGGCATCGTTCTTAGTACTTATTTTAACCCTTTTTTCACTTCAGTTTAGTGTAAATTAGTTCTATTCTATAGTTCTCTTTATACTCTTATTCTATAAATCTATTCAATTAACTTTTCTAAAAAAATAGGCTTTTTGGTAGATAAGAGATGTAGGTAGAGTAGTTAGTGGTTTCATGACGACCAACACGATGCTAAATTTCTTTATCAGAATGTACACTTCAAGATAATAACGATAATCAGTTCTTTTCATTAAAAATGTTCTAAAGTGCAAACAACAATGAGAGTATTTTTCTTTGATACTATCATTTTATGGTGTATATATGTATAGAACTACTCTTGGTCATATTACTCTTTAAGAAAGTGTTGTTAGGGTATGATTAACTCAATTAACAGATCACTTCTACCAAACATAAAATAAAATAACAGATCACATAGTATTACAAAACAGATTACCTCCTCATGTCGAAAATAAAAGCCTCAATTGTCATCTCATGATCTTTAAAGAGTAAACTTGAACTATAGTTTTTGTCAAATTAAATTAATTTCTAGATCTTTTATAACTTCATTCTATAAAATGTACTATGCATACAATTTGATCATAACTTATTGCAAAAATATGACAACTCAGTAAAAATATCATAACTTATAGAGATAATAATTGATAAACAACCAATCTTTCTGATCACCTAAACTAATGAATAAATGGTGGAATCTCTCGTTCCTAACTTTAACAATTACATTATGAGTTCCCACCACCCTATACTGGGGTACATGAATAATATTATAATTGCGAAAAAAGACTCTATTTCATTTTTTCCTCCTTGATGTACCGAACATCTTTTTCAAGGTCAATCTTCCAACATCTAATTCAACAATTTTTAACAATTCACATTAACTATAAAATCTTGTATTTTGCAGAATTATGAAAAATCACCTTTCACAAACTATCCAGACAATCACTAGTGTCACAAAATGTACTACAACATAGTCAACCAGGCCGCTAGTAGAGCCTAGTAGGCCAGTACTTGTACAGCATAGTAGCATACAGTACTTGCTTAGTTGCTTGTCCTCTCCTATTCGGCTATTCATAGTCCTATATACACCTAAACTGGCTATGGCTACACATAGCACTGCTCAGTATCAACTGCCCAATTATGAACCTAGATTCCAACCGTTGCTTGACAATTAACAAAAACGGCCAAACCTGAACCCGTGAACACTGAACAGCCAAACCTTCTGACATTTTCCTTGACCATCTACACTAGTCCAAAATGTGAAAAGGAACAGAATGACAAATGCCAATTAAACAAAAGCTACTGTACACCTTAATCAATTCCAATCACAGATCCTTCCAAAAGATCTAGTAACAACATCTTATGGAAAAAGAATACCTTTAGCTAACCTTAATGAATTTTATTAATGTCATTAACTTTGGACCCACGAAATAAATCTCCTATCTTCATCAATTATTAAAATCTTACCTATTTTGCATCAATTTCGCTGTCTCATCATTAATCAATAACAAGTCCTCACATCTCATCTCATAGTCATACTTCCAATCTCCAAACTTGCATTCCTTTCTCACTCCTGCAGCAAATAAGAAACCACCCTTTTGGGCAGGCAGCAACAGTAGTAACAGTACTAAAGTCCAACTTTTCCCTGCAATAATATAACACTAATAACATAAAGTAAGTTTAACCCACAAAAGCTGCTTAAGAAAAAGTGCAAAAATGATGACACTACTATACTGATGAATTGATCATCCCAAAAACCCCACCTCACTGCATCATTATCACATGACACTTAGCTTATCAACCTTCACAGTACAAACAAAACCCACATGCTCCTTCAGCTAGGCAGCTAGCTCACTGTTCAAAATAACTGAAAATTTTGGTCATGAAATGTGTTTTATGTCACAAATGGTGATGTGGGTAGGTTTTGTTTTGAGCTAAAATGGTGAATTTGGTCATGAAATGTGGTTTATGTTACAAATGGTGATGTGGGTAGGTTTTGTTTTGAGCTAAAATGGTGTGTAAATGTGAGAGTTGATCTTATATTATATATCTAAGGTGATTATGAAGAAGAATAATAAGGGTGTTGTGGTTGTTGCTGTAAAAGCGTCAAAGGAACTTCCAAAAGCTGCTATTGAGTGGGCTTTGTCTCATGTTGTTGAACATGGTGCTTCTGTTAAGCTTCTTGTCATCATTAGCCCTCAGAATTTTGGTAATTTCATTCTTAAAGCTTGCTTCTTTTTTTGTTCTTTTGCACTGTTAGTTTAATGTCCTTCTATGAAGTGTTGCATTGTTAGTAAGTTGGTATGTTAGTCTTATTTCTAATTTGGTTGTTTGTTTGGGTGATTTGTTTGTTGACTTGTTTATTATTGCTTATGGTCACACTGCAAATCTAATCTGTATCAGTCAATGTGGCTCCTTTTGAGCAAGGTGAAGTTTGTTAATTGACTTGTTTAATATTGCTCTCAAGATTGTGTTTAGATACATTGTGTCCAGATTGAAAGTAGGCAGACATTGTGAGTCAGAATTGGAGGTTTGGTTATAATGTTGATGTTCTAGAAAGGTGCTGACTGATGAGTATTGGCAGAGAGTATACTTCAATTGTCTGATAGAAGTCTGTTTTGTGGTTTGTGGTGCAAGTGTTGTTTAGTCCATTATGCGAAGTAAATTGTTAAGTGCAGTTTTGGTCTGGGGTCACATCTTATTGAATAGTTGACTACTCACGTCTGCGAAAGTCATGTGAGTCTGTGAGATCAAGGATGAGTATCTTGAGGGGCAATGGGATGGAATGTGACTATGTGACTATTATGGACATTTCAAGGTCATTGGGAGTATGGTGCATCCATTATGCCCGATGTTGTTCATGAACCCAAGAACTCAAAACACACCTCTTAGAACTGATTGGTCCTTTGACCCTTTTTACTGTCCATAATCTGAGAAAGAAACCGCCTTCGCAGGTTTAACTGCACTGTTCTTGGCAGAGTTGATACCAAGATGTGGTAGATAATGTTTAATGATTTCTCATTAGGGAACAATTGACAGAAGTATGTGCATTGGATACTCAATGAGCTTTTTTTCAGCCACTGGCTTTGACAACTAAGAATGAAAATGAATTTCCAGGAAAAAGACTCTGGGGGTTTCCAAGATTTACCACTGATTGTACAACTGGACACTGGAGATATCGCGCGGGGACGCTTTTGGATCAAGAAGAAGACATTAGTGACTCTTGCACAGAGTTGATGCACCACTTGACTAAAGAGCACCAATCACGCAAAGTCAGTTCTTTTATTACCTATGGCTTTCTCTTAAAACTAGAAGTGTGTATCTTCTTTAGTAAATTTTTATCTTTTCTACATCCTTAACAGATAAATGTGAAGTTGAAGGTTCTGTCTGGTTGCGTTGCTGGAGTAGTAGCTGCCGAAGCCAAGAGAGATCAAACGAGCTGGGTGATACTGGACAAGTAATAATGAATATACATTACAACCCTCATAGGCTCGTAGTTCAATATACATTACAACCCATCAGTTCTTCCTTGATAGAAACTTTACTTCGTTAAATGCAAAATGAGGCTAACTTATTGCTCTTTTTTTCTTCTTGTTTAGAGCACTGAAAGCTGAGGCTAAGCACTGTATGGAGCAGCTTCAATGCAATGTTGTGATAATGAAAGGCTCTCATCCAAAGGTTCTCAGACTGAATTTGATTGGATCAGATGATCCTGATCCTGACCCTGATATGATGCAGTTAATCTCATCCTTCAGAAAAGCGCCTCTAGAAGAGTCATATAGATTTCTGGATACAATTAAGGTGCCAAATGTCACTCCAACAAGTAGTCCAGAGCATGAAACATCGTATTCAGCTACAGATGCAGGAACATCATCTGTATCAAGTTCAGATGCTGGTTCATCGTCAATTTTTGCCTCTGGAGCAATTGAGGAGCTTAGGAAAGAATTTCTACAGCTTTCTGGTGAATGTGGTAAAATGAAGGACTCTGATACTGATACTGACAATGAATCAATGTGCTCAACAAATTTTGACCAGCCGTGGATGCAGAATACTAGAAGTCCTCGAAATGTCAACTTGAGATCTGAGGCTGATTGCTTACGCAAAACTACCGATCAGATTCTGGCTTACGCATCTACAACTCTGGAAAGGAGATACTCTGTTTCTGGAATGTTTGATCATAGGCGTAGCCTGAATTCAGTTGGAGTTCGAGAAGCTGTCTCATTGCCCAAAAAATCACCAGCTGATCCACCCCCGTTGTGTTCAATATGCCATCACAAGGCGCCGATTTTTGGGAAACCTCCACGATCATTCACTTACTCTGAACTTGAATTGGCAACTGATGGATTTTCTAGCAGTAACTTTTTAGCGGAAGGAGGATTTGGTTCTGTGTACCGTGGGCTTCTCCAGGATGATCAGGTTGTTGCAGTGAAGCAGTATAAATTGGCCAGCTCTCAGGGTGATAAGGAATTTTGTTCTGAAGTGGAGGTCTTAAGTTGTGCTCAGCACCGTAATGTTGTAATGCTGATTGGTTTCTGTGTGGAGGGCAGTAGAAGGTTGTTGGTGTATGAATACATTTGCAACCGATCTTTGGATTATCATCTTTATGGTAATAATTTAAATACTTGCTTGACCTGTGGTAATTAGTTGGTAGGCTATTGATCTAATTAGTACCATGGTACCTGACAACATGCATGAATACCTTATAACTGGTCTAACTATGAACACATCTGAACTTTTAATATCATTGTTTGGTTTATCATTTGTTGGAAATGTCGCAAATATATGAAGTATCTAATAATTAAGTCATCCATTTGTACTTCTTCGGGTAGATGCCTGGGACTGGCTTGACTCTCTTCTGGTATAGCTAGTCAATCTGTTGGTTCTCAGGGTTTCACTTTCCAGCTCTAGAAAAGGAAGGGGAAAAAAGGTTCTACTAAAAGAACTGTAACTTCCCTGTGCTGTTTTTTATGATTTGCTGATATGGCATTTAAGGTTCTGGCTCTACAGTTACATACATCAGGATCATTCATTTGATGTAAGCTATATTATCTACATATGCAGGCCGTAGCTCTACTCCATTAGAATGGTCTGCAAGGCAAAAGATTGCAGTTGGAGCTGCCAGAGGGTTGAGATACCTTCATGAAGAATGCCGGGTCGGCTGTATTGTCCACCGTGATATGCGGCCTAATAATATTCTCCTTACCCATGAATTTGAACCATTGGTAAGTTCGTATAACTGATTGTCTTCTTACCCTGATGATGGTATCATTGTCACAAAAGTTGTACCTAGTCAATACCTGTCTAACTTATGGAGTAAGATAAAGGACATAGCATTGGTGCTATTGGATTCAGAAATTTGCTACATGCTTTAGACAAGCCAAATAGGTTAAACTTTGCTACATCCTTTATTTCCCAAGTTGTTTTTATCCTTTTTCTTGGGTGTTTTGTGTTGGAGAGATGTTTAAGTTGGTACGTAAATACATTTTTCGTCCTTTTTGCGCAAAGGTGGAATTCATGACCAATTCATTATCAGGTTGGGGACTTTGGATTAGCACGATGCCAGCCTGATGGAAGTGTAGGTGAGGAAACGAGGGTGATCGGAACATTTGGGTAAGTCTTGAGTACACCGTTCCCTGTGTTGGTTATTGTACAAAGGATCTTTTTTGATTGGTTTCTTATGCAGGTACTTGGCTCCAGAATATGCTCAAAGTGGTCAGATCACTGAAAAAGCTGATGTGTATTCATTTGGCATCGTATTGTTGGAACTTGTCGCAGGCCGGAAAGCTGTAGATATTAATCGGCCCAAAGGACAACAATGTCTTACTGAATGGGTATGATTTTCATTAGATATGCTTCTGCATCCTGTCATGTTGCCTTCTCTCTGTCTTGTGACTCTCTTTGGTCTTCTTAAAGTAACTGTTTTACATTTCCCGGATGTTCATTTTGTTTCAAACTTGCCTCTCAGGCACGGCGTTTACTTAAAGAAAGAGACATTCGGAAGTTAGTTGATCCACGCTTGGGGGATAACTATGCGGAGCAGGAGCTTTTCTCAATGTTAAATTGTGCCACCTTGTGCATAAAAAAGAATCCTGATCTTAGGCCTCGCATGTCTCAGGTTCAAATTCTGCACTGACTCAAAATTCGTTAGATGTAAAGTATATGCGACAAGACTAAATGCTTTGATTCCTTGACCGGTGACCGAAAATTGCTCTTGAAACTTTGGTTTTTGTGCACATCATTTGGGTGCTCATATTTCTCGTAGTCAGCTCCTCTAATTTACTTGACATCTCCTTAGTCCCAGACTCCCAGGTTAACGATGAAAGTTGTTATTACTCCATACTTCTCATCATTGTTACCATTTGCACCAGGTGTTCCGCCATTTTCTATGGCAGAAAAATGGGGGGGGGGGGGGGGGGGGGG
>ONZK01002720.1:49222-61180 GCA_900322385.1 Pharnaceum exiguum | reverse complement strand
CCCCCCCCCCCCCCCCCCCCCCTATCTGTAATGAAATCGTTAGCTCTTTTTCTTCTTCTTCTTTTTTGGGTAAATGCAAGTCCTGGTAAGTAGTACACAGCAGTAATTCATAGGTTCTGATTGCCAGACTTCAGGCATAACTTCTTTTTTGTTAACTTCAGAAAATGTGTAGTGAATATAAACTAATAAAGTACCTCATCTGCAGATCAAAACCCAATACTGATACTGACGCACGGTGACAAATTATCAGCAGACGAAAGAATTGACACCCGAGTGAAAATTTGCGAATACCTGGGGATATCAGAAACTAGTGGAGTTTATGACATTGTTTGCTTGACTGAGTACGGAATCGTAGCTGAAGAATGTGACCCAGTCACTGCATATTCTGTGACTGAGGCTGTTTACCGAGCCTTGCTTATATCTGACATGAGTTATTTGCCTAAACGTAACTACAAAGACATGGGAATGTCCGTACTTTGGTGGCTTCTTGGCTTGCTCGGTACTTTCTTTGCTTATCTTGCTCACCTGCTTTCTCGCCTTAGTGAAAGGCATCATAAGTACAAGCCCTTGTGAAGACTTCCAATTTATGGTCTGTGTCATCAGTTTGCCAATTCAATGATTCATTGCTTGCCGTTCAATTGATTGGCTTGTATCTTACAATAAGTCACTACTGAAGAAATTGTTGTATACTTGTATAGCCTGCAGCCTTCGAAAAAATTAATAAGTAATAATTGTTGTAATCATGCCGGAGAGTGTACTGTACTGATACACATTTAAACTGCAATACTGCATCTATAGATTTTCTTGGCTGACAGCGTGTCTTTGAGAACTTCATCTATGTAATATATGTCTATATCATTGTCATTCAAATGGTATCAATTTTTTTTAATGGAGGGGAAAACACTTTTTATTTTTCAAGGTAAGAAGGTTCATCCATGATCCATGGGTATCCCATCTCGGGATTCACCATGGATTAATAGGCTCATTGAACCTAAAGTGGTTTTTGTGATTTATTGTGAACTAAAAATTGAATTTCTGAGTTGTGAATGTAGTATCAATTCTGCATGATTGAACCTAAAGTGGTTTCGTAACGGTCCTAAGTTCGAAAGAATGCTCTTAAGTTTTCAAGTGATGCTTTCCAAATAGCTCCAATCTTTGAGAGCAACTTGGGAGAAAGAATACCTCAAATTCCAAGACTTTACTTAAGGTATGAGATTGCTGAATTACTTGTACAGTACTAATCAGGCAATCACTTGTAGGTGAAGCTAGAAATCACTACATGATAGAAGTGAAAATTAAAGAGTTAAATATTAGTTTGCTTGAAATGTGTGTTACACAGTTAGACACAGCTGAAGCAGAGGCGGATGCATCTTTTGTTAAGTGGTGTCCTGTTACACCATTTGGGAGGGAAGTTTTTCAAATATATATATTTTATTTTGTCAGAAGTTGTAATTTTCTTGAGGTACTTGTACTAGTGATAGCTCTAACATATACAAGTGACATTACTAGAATGAATTTTTGGATCCGCCACTAAGTTTGAAGTATTTCTCATGTGTAGGGAGGTGTAGGATCGAGTTGATAAGCAAAATAGCTTCTGTTATTATTCATGGGTTATAACTTATATAATGGTGATAAACTAAAGGATACAGTGCTAAATTGAAGGGAATGAAGTTATTTGAACTAGATTGAGCTAATTTAAGAAAGCACAAACTATTCTAGGTATATAGTTAAAGGACCACAAGTGGGATGGTGGATAAGTTGAACTAAGTCAGTGTTTTGTTCGTCGGTAGTATTACAATTCAGTTTTTTCCAGTTCAATTTAGTTTTTTGTCACTTCAGTTCAGTTTAGTTTTAGTTATAGTTTTAATTGTATTCAGTTTTTTTCAGTTCAATTCTTCATCTTTCAGTTTTTCAGGTCAGTTTAGTTTTTTCCCCAGGTCATTTCTTCCCATCCGACCAAAACATTGCCTGAGTTCGAAGAAGGTGAATGATCATACGGAGTATGATTTAACGACTTCACGTATTCTGAACTGGAGGAGATTATTAAAATGTTAGTATGTGGGTCAAGACCATTAATATTGGCTACGTAGTTGGCATAGTTGAGGTAGCTTAAGTTGTGTACAACCTGAATCAAGTTTGATCTTTCCTTTTCTATCATTTTCTTTCCTGATTACTCCGTAATTAGGGACCACTATGTACAAAAAAATACCGTGGCCGGAGAAGAAAGGATGAAAATCTAGTTTATGTGGTTAATGGGACTAGTGATGTCTGTCTGGTCCTCAGAACAAAGCTGCAATAAACAAGTGATTTGTCTGTCCCTCCATGACCACCACCAGAAATTATGGGCCGGATTTTGTCCCTTTTTCTGTCCCTGTCATTACTATTAATTGCTCCTATCATACATATGTCCTTCCAAATCATTCAAAATGAAAGAAAATAGGTTTCGGTTGGACATAAGTTATGAGTTCTATAGTTTGTTAAACACAGGACTGTCTCCCATCAATAAGAGTAGGTCTTACATTCTTAGATAAATATCCATTGTCTTACAAAAAAAAAAATAGAAATTCATTGAAGTGGTGTCATTGAAGCATATAAAAGGTGTCATAAACGTAAATACCTCAAAAAATTACATTAATAATAACTACATGAAGATGAGATTCGAGTTCTAATTAAAATAATTGAAGGTGTACTTTCTATCACCGAATGATTATGGCACCAAGGAGAACAGTAGAACTAAAAAAAAAAACTCAAAAACAAAAGATAATAGAAGAACGACAAAAATTCCGAAATATCATTTCTGGCTTTGGGACTTTGGTATTCTACGCTGTAAAGACCGAATACTTCCACCAAAACCTTAATGTCCGCTTGATGCTTTAGTAATAAGTAATCAAACGTCAATGATGTATTAATCAATCAGAAAAGTATTGTTCACTCGTGCAGGGAATCTTATGAAATGTATCAATGATTGTCGACATATAGCTGAAAGTTCAGTATATTTGTTGTCCTCCTCAATAAACAATCATTTTCTGTTTAAGAATGTTCATCAGTTATCTTAATTTACATTCTAAATAACGAAATAACGAATTGTACCGGAACCTACTACGCCATAAATTTGCACAGACAGCACCAAATACACATCATTTTTCATAAAAGGCACATCTCTTTAAATTTCCTCTAGCTGGAACTCTGGAAGGGAGTTTGTGGCTGAATCTTTTTTTTTAATGAATGTGAGATACTGAGAATGAAGGTCTTTGAAAATCGGTAAAAAAAAAAAATTGATAATACTCTTGTTTTGATTCGGTACATCAGACTCCTCAATACCCCATTTGAGATGGGATTATATTGGGACTATTGTTGTTGTTGTCTTGTTTTGATCCGGTCTATCGGGATTGGTGCAAAGACCAATTTCACTTTCTACAAAAATAACAACAACAACCAAGCATACTATCCGTTCAATGAGGGTACTCGGTCAGGATGCATGTATGCAACTTTACCTCTGTTTATGAAAACATAGAGCTTGTTTACGAGATTGATGACCCTAAATGTATTGCTGCATTAAAGTATTGAGTATGACTTCCCGCAACTTCATTTAAAAAGAAGTATCTATCGGAAGGTTTTGTAACATTAGTTACCTATAGTATGATATTCTTTGTATTCTTGATGCAATTTTTGATTAAGGATTTCGATCTTAAAAGGTCTTGCTTCCCCTTGTAACATATGTATTAATAAATCGAAAAAAAAAATCTTTCATATAAAATCACAAAAAAATTGTTTGAATCCGTTTTATATATGAGACGACGTGGTCATCAATGGCCATTTGTGAGTTATTAATGACCACCGAAGGGATCATTAATTAACTTAATTATTTCTGTCATTAATATATAATCTCATATATTCACAAAAAAAAACTGATATAAAATAGGCAAAGCAATTCTTACTGCCATTTGAATGCAAATAAAATATTCAACTAGAGGAATATATACCTTCCATTTATTTGTACTTGTGGTGAATTAATAAGCTCTTGTGTTTTCATATAATTAGAGATTAATAAACTTGAATTGTACTTAAGTGTTTTAAGTTGAAATAAAATTTATCTAGTTATTATATCACTTGATTTCTTGTCAAAACCACTTTTAGGAAATGTAGGTCGATCTCAAAAATAAGTACGGTACTAGTTATGGGATGAATATAAAAGGAATTAAAAAAAACAAGGCAAGTCTCCAGTGGTGGAATTGTTAATAAGGATTGGATATTTCCAATGGTAAATTAATGTTCATAAGTATTCAGTTATTCATTACAATTCTATTGAGTAATTCACAAATTTTAATCACTTTGCTCAATTGATCTCTATTGAACACTTTTTAATCAAATAATTAATTTTCAATTTGAATTCGATAACTATCTAAATGATAGTGTGAATTATACTATATCAAAACAATATCATGTAGACTTGTTTAATAAAATATGTCTAGAAAATTTCAATTTCATTATATGAGTTCAGCACTCATCAGTATATGTGTAAGTATATGTTGTAAGCAGAAACCTATCTAACAATTATTTGAAAATAATATAACATGAGTATTTAGCTAATAAAAGAATACGATATATGGATAATAGCAAAATGGCTACAAAATCTTACAATGCTTTTTATTTTCAGTGAAGTTATTGGAAGTCAGTACTTCAATTCAGAAATGCATGAGTCAATCTCAGAAACAATCTCTATGTTTTCTTAAATAAGGGTAATGTTGTGTACATCCTGACCCCGAGCACCCCCATTAAATGGGGATTTGCATTCGATTGTTGTTATTGTTGTTGATATATTAGATGTACTGATGTAGACATTCAACATGTTACACCTAAGTTGAGACTCTTTTTTGAAGTTGAGTTGAATTGAATTAAAACTGAATTATAGTAAATTGATAAACCAAACTGAATTAACAACTCTTGAATTGATAAATCAAACTGAATTAAAGTAAATTGAATTCTAAAAATGGTGTGGATAAGTATGCGTTTTGTTCAACTAAATAAATGTGATCTGAATTAGAAAAATTTTAAATGAATAAAAAAACTAAACATAACTAAACAAAATAAACCGAATTGAGCTGAAACTATACTAAGCTGAAAGAAACTAAAATAAATTCTAAAAAATAATAAACTGAATTAAAAACCATTGAACCCTAACACTATAATTCTATGATTTTTTTTTTTTTTGGGTATAATTCTATGAATTAATAATTCGTGGAGATGTGAATTTGATTGTTTTTCACATAAGACAAGGATTGTCTTCCGGAGTTAAAGACACCTTTGCTACCAAGTAGCCGCATTTCTTCCAAAATGTCAGACCAAAAATTCAAAAAAGAAAACTAAAACGAACTTTTAATCTAAACAACTAAAACAAGACACCCTTAAACCCTAAAGAAACCCCTTAATTAACCCCCTGGTCAAAGAGGAATTTGACCACAACGTGCTGACTGCCCTGCCCTTGCCCCTGCCCAAACATTAGACACAAAAAACAATAAACAATTTACCACCTTTTCATTTCCTTCCATACACAGTTACACACACAGTCACACACACACATTCTTGAACAAAAGGTAAGGCCAATTACGTAAATTCACATCCTCCCAACACAAGATTTTTTTATACGTACACACAAACAGTACTGTTATTGTTATAGCAAAGCAAAGCTAGGGTTCGGCAGACAGGAAAAAATAACTGTTGGCTTTCGCCCTTTATATACCCTCTTTCTCTCTCTGCCTCCTTCCCCCCATTTTCCAAACCCACACTCCATTCTCTCTCCTCCTCATCTCTTTTCAATTCTCACCCCGCCGCCCTCTTCTCTCAAAATCCCGCCTTTTTCATTTCCCTCTTGTGATCACTATTCACACTTACTTGATCATACATACCTTCACAACTAAATGTCTTTCACCATGCTAGATCTGAAAAACGACGTGAGTTATGCTTACCCTTTTGCTTAAACTTGTGATCATGCAAGAAAGTTTCCTTCTTTTTCACTAACTTGTGTTTTTCTTGCTTACCCTTTTGCTTAAGTTCATGATCATGCAAGAAAGTTTCGTTCTTTTTTACTAACTTTTGTGTTTTTCTTTTGTGTTTTTGTCTTGCAGCATTGTACACTGTCTGAAGAGCATAATAGCATGATGAATAATAATAATAAATTTAATAACAATATTATAGGCAGTCCAACGTCAAGTGGTGACTTATCAAAAAGATGTACTGACTGTCAAACAACTACAACGCCACTTTGGAGAGGAGGTCCAGCAGGGCCAAAGGTGAGGGGTGTTTTGGTCATTTTTAGTGAGTACCCTTGTCAAAAGATTACATTTTGCTAATAGTAATACCCTTTTGGGGTTTTTTTGTTATGCAGACATTGTGCAATGCATGTGGGATTAAATACCATAAGAAGAGAAGGGCATTATTGGGAATAGAAAAAAGCAACAAGGTGGAGAAAAGTGCAAAGAAGAACAAAACTAATCATGGGATTAGTGATAATCTTGGCATGCCATTGAAGATTAAAGTTATGGCTTCAGGGATTAAGCAACGAGAGAGTTTAGAAGTACAACGAGCGGCTATGTTACTTATGGCGTTATCATATGGTTCAGTTTATGCTTAGAGGAAAGTAAAATAAATTATAGTCGTGTTTCCGAAATTGCCCCTAACCAACAACATAAAATCACCTTACCTACCCACCTTTTATGTCTCCCAATGTGCTCTTTTTGTACTTTGGGTTTCTTCCATTTTTACCCCTTTGCCTAAATTGGGCTTCTACAGTTTTGTGGGGTTTTTCAAATTTCCTTTGTTGTTCTTCTAGTGGGTGGGGATTTTCGAGATTTAGTGATGTGATCAAGGGCATTGTTGTAAAAGTAGAAGTAAGTAGATAGCGAGTGAAGTGAGTAAGCAATTTTGTCTCTAGGATTATTAATTATTTGATTGACGGACGTATGTCTTCGAGGTTTCAACAATTGAAATGAAATGAGGATTTGCTATATTATTTGATCATCTTAGTATTAGAATCTTTGTTTTCTTGTTGTACTCTAATTAGATAGAAACTTGCTTCTCTATGTGGCAATCATGATGGTTCGAGATGGTAAATTTCTCACTCCAATTCTTAAGAGACGACTGCCCACAAAAGTGGGTTCCTTTTCAAAATTAAAGAAATGTTGGTAATCATTATTGATTGTGACAAGTATCTATAAATCTATAATGATTAGTTGCCAGGTTACTAAACATTGGATAATTGAGTTAGTACATGTATGACATATAGAATTATTGATGTATATGTGTGTATGATTTGGCTCGCCGAATTGAGGTAGCACAAAGATATTCTAGAGCAGCAGCCGAAATGCGACATTATTATAGTTGTTTCAGTCCAAAATAAACATTTTGTTTATTGGCTATGCCGATAGAAGATTGGCAACAAATAACGGCATTGAGATGTCCTATTCAGAAAATATATTGAGGTGATTGCCTGATTGGGGTATGTGGACAACGGTGCACATAACCATCCTGCTGAAGTTCACAGGTGCAAGTTGATAGCAAGTTGCAATCTTCTCTAAATTCGTAACACAAGAAAATGGACACACACGGCGGAAATACATGGCTCATAATAGTACGTTTGATATGTAGTTTTGTGGAAGTTCACATGTGTAATTTATGAAGAGTTTCTACTATTGTTAGTGGGGAAAATGTTGAGAGTTGCTAGATAAGTAGATACTAGATAGTATCCGATTCAAACCTCCAAGGCCTATCTTTACGATCTTTTCTCACTTTGAAATCACTGTTAGATTGGGACCAAGGTCAGCTACAGTCAACACCTTTTCTTCCTAGTTTAGTAAATTTATCAAAATTTGTGTGAAATGTGTGTAAACATGCAATGGGTTATGTATGACTTTTTTGTGTTCATTGGTACTCTGTTATTTTATCATTATTATTAACCCTTGATATATGCCAATGGATGTGATTACACTCGATTGTTGTTGTTATTAACCCTCGAAAGAAATTCTAAGTACGTTGCACACAAAGCAAATCTTTCACTAATTAACTGAACAAATGCTAAGACCAAAGAAATTGGGACTGCTCTACACTTCTTTACAACACAATGTTATATGGCTATATGCCAATGATGCCATGATGGGAAACAAATGAATGAGAAAAACCCATAGGATCGTTCTTTAGGGTTGAATTTTACCAAATTTAACTGTCCTGCTTAGAATTGATTTGCAGATATGAAATATGAACATTACATAGGAATAAAACAAAACAGGAAATCAATTAAAAAACAAGTCCTAAGAAGATGGCCAAACGTTGGTTTAAGCACTGCTCGTTTCTTGGCATAGAACCAAGTCAACCAACCAAGTATGCCTTGGTGAAAGGGGGAATCTGAGCAACTAGATTATTTGTCGTACGACAGAGATCATAGAAGATAAGGCATTTCCACGAGTATTTCGAGTTCGGAGCTTGGACCATTATTCCGATTCCTGTTCGAAAATCCAATGACACCCCGCAGTCCCTCACTACAATTACTCGAAATAAAAAAGGGAAAAGAAAACCGATTTTGGCCCAATTGACGAACAGATATCTAGCACATAATAGCCCAACTCATAAAGGGCTAACCGAATAGTTTCTGAACATCCCAGTGGCCCATAGTGAATTAAGACACGACGCACGATATCCAGAAGTCACCAGAACAACAAACCACGTTGACAAAATTTATTCGTGTCACAACCAAATTGCTTTCCTAAGCTCTAGAAAATGTATCTTATAATAAAGTTCACATTTCCAGAATCTAAGACAATTCCAACAAAATTAGAGTTCGTGCAAGAAGCTAAGCATTAATAAGCTAAGATCAAGGAAAACAATATTGAATTTACAAGGGTGAAGACACTTAACTAAGATGTTGCAATCGAGATTGGCAGTAACTAGCAGAATTGCTAGGAGCAGAGCTGGGGTTATATGGTCATCATGGGGAAGAAGAGGGCTATCAGCTAGCCAAGAGACTGCACCAACCGCAGGTCAAGCTCCTTTGCCCACTGGTCGTGCAGGTGATCCTGCTGTTCATGCTAGTGAACCTTTGGTAAGTATGACGTCCAGCGTACTGTCATTGGCAATTTGGTCGTAAGCTTGTAGCTTTGTTTAACCAAAATTAGGCCTGATTGTTTGATGAAATATATTTGGACCTTTTGGTATGTTTTTGTGACCTTATTAGGTTGAAGCGAAGGCATGCGGACATGATATATTGATATGTAATTAGCAATTAGTTAATTGCTTATATTTAGCTCGTTTATCTATCTTTTTGAGCTCGTAGGAACATGTTACTAATAAGAATACGTAAGGTGACAATAATCAGGACCATGGTACATTCATGTACTTGTATTTCTTTTATGGCAATTCATGTGCTTAAAGTTGTAGCGACTGTGATTAAGAAAAGGACTGACACTTGAGTCGTATTTAGTTTCATGGTTACTGAACGTCTGAACATTCATGCTAGCCAATTTTAGTAGATGGTTGTCACATTTTAGGAGTGATGTTCATAACTCTTGTTTTGACATGCCACTTTGATTTCGGTCATTGTGAATTTCTTCACAGAAGATTACATTGTACAATAAATGTTTAACGATTAAGTGATCAGGAACCAAGTTGGTTCCGGAAGAAGACGCTAAGGTGAATTCTTAATTCCGTGAGTGCAAGATTTTGACACAATACCTAAAGTTGCAAGTAGTCATTGACACCTCATTTTCTATACTACCCCACATTTGTTTTGAGAGTGCTTCACTGCGGGCAACATTATCGGCCATATTTGACGACTCATCAAAAGTCTTACAGTAAAATTTGAGTCAAATTATTTGAGACTTTATTAGAGTATGAGGCTACTGATTATTTCAATTGAAATACTCATCTTGAAACTCAATTGTGAGTAATAATAATATTTTTAATTTTTTATTTTGACTACATCTATTTTCATAGTTATGAGTTCTTACTCAAATATCACCAAAAGTGTAAAGTATTAATCGAGTCTCTAAGTTAAAACTTTAATTAAAAATATCACATTGAAACTTTGAAACTTTGGTGAGTATAATAATCATGCTCTTATGGTGTTCGTAATTGAAATTTTGTGTTCCTTCCTAAAATCATGTTATCAATTGTCATTTTAGGAGTTCAACAATACTACAAAAGTCTCTCTTCTGTTTTGTGAGGGGTGTAGTGGAACAATATCTTTGATCTTTAGAATGTCTGAATGTGTCCTGTGTGCTTAACCATAATCGTATCTAACTTGTGACAGGGAGAAGACGCAGATCAAGCAGCAATAGCAGCATCGGCCACCAAACAACCTTCAAAAAAACAACATACCGACGAACCTATCCCTCCAACACCACCTCGATCCAGTCAAAAGCTAGAGCACACAGATTTGGGCCAGCACTCAAAGCCCAACTTCCAACAAAAGCGCCCTTTCTCATCACAATCGGCCCAGTCTTTTGATGACATCAGTTGTGCGGGGCTAGACGGATCACCATGGCCTGACGATGCCGAAGGCCGGGAGGCCCAGAAAAGGGAACAAGAAGCTGACAACAAAGAGTACTTTAAAGACCACAAGGCCTCTCCATTGTCAGAGATCGAATTTGTGGACTCAAGGAAGCCCATAACCCAAGCGACGGACCATAGTGCAGATAGCCCAATAGTGGCATCGTATCATGGTGGTAATATTGGTGCGACTGTGTGGAAGCCAGAGCAACTTGACACAGCTGAGCAGGCTATGCACCGAGCAATGGAGATTTGGAATTGGAATAAAATGAGAGGTGATCCTGATTCTCCTCATGGGAGGGTGCTTAGGGATCTCCGTGGTGAAAACTGGTGAAGTTGAAAAGAAGGGAATCGTTGAATTGTAGTATGTATGTAGTATGTGATAGGCTTCACTAATGTTTGTTTTTCAGCATTGGTTACTGTTCGATTACTTTGTGTGATTTGCTACATTTTCATGTACGAGATAATGTAACAAATTGAAGTTCAAATTTCACAGTGCAATCGATCGGTAGAAGTATATTTGAAGAATTTCACAGTGCAATCGATCGCTAGAAGTATATTTGAAGAACTGGACATTTTTTATGACCTTTTACATAGCTAGGAGAATGTGAACGATAAATTTACAACTACATTTCGAATCCTTCTTGCCCTTCTTATGAATTATGTTAACGTTTGCTGGAGATACGTTCCTGACGTTAGTTAGCTCCTTTTTTTGCCTAGACAGGAGACAGCATAGCTAATGCCTAATGGTATCTAAATACTGTTGTCATTTTGAAGCACCACTCAAATAGAAAAATAGTGAAAAACCACTAGCAGTCTTAGAGCCTTCGGTTGTGGGGCTCGAAAATAGTTGTCAAGACTCAAGAGAGTGCCAATCTATATTAATCGAAGTTAATGGGTTATGATACTACTCGCACTAACGTACTCGGATATCGCTTTTAATTACTGCTGTGGAACAATTTTTCTTCACTAATTTGGAACAAATTTTCAACTACACTCATCAAGGGACAAGGGTACCAACTTTACATTCGGGACTTGTATATTTCAAATAAAGGCAGTGAACATAGCTATATCTGGACCTTTGAGATCTCTTAAGTTGTAGCCCATAGATAAGCAGAAGGAAACTTTGTTATTGTTCTAGCAGTTAAATTGATTGATCGAGTTCTTGAGGCCGGAAATCAATAAGAAATAGCTAGCCAAGAATCAAAATAGTTGCTATCTCGATTGGTCTGTCCCTCTCGCCTTTTCACCATCTCTAGCTCTCCAATCTCCATGTACCATAGACCGACACAATGGGAGAATTGATACAAAAGATAGAAGTTGCAATGTTGCAGTCCCATGGGCTCAAACTTGTCAATTGCTAGTTTTGTTCAATACATGAGTGTCTACTGCCTAGTGACTTGAGGATGGAACACTACCATA
>ONZK01002720.1:4334-44275 GCA_900322385.1 Pharnaceum exiguum | reverse complement strand
CCCCCCCCCCCCCCCACGTCCTTTCCCCATCAATCATGCTACAATCACACCCTTACTTTGCAACTTTGCATACAATATACTACAGTTGACGCATGGTTTAACTAAAATATTTATCTTCATTAAATCTATTCAGTTTAGCTCGGTTTCTTATCGTAAAATTTTAACTTGGTTATTTAAAGTTCAGTTCAACCTTTAAAAGTTGTAGAGAACACGATATTAAAGTTTGCAGATGAATCACGGTTCTTTTCTCATTTTATGCTTTTACAAATAATCTACTAAGTAGATGTCCTTTTTTGTCTTTTTAGTGTTTCAGCTCCATCTACAGCTAGTTTAACCAAACACTTCAGCTTTTAAACAGTTATCAGTTTTCAGCTCTAAACAGCTAACAACAGCTCTAGCTTCAGCTTCAGCTGTGAACAACTCCAGCTCCAGCTTACAATATAGGGCTTGCCAAACAGAACCGTAGTTTTGTACAATTTTTTTTTATAAGGTAGTTCTTTATAAAACACACTTTTTATAAGGTAGTTTTGTACCATTTTCTCTAATGAAAGTGAGCAAGTGAGACTGTGAGAGTGCTGTAGAGGGTTGCGAATACACTTTCTATGCTTACAAGTGAAATTTGTGCCACTTTAGTCAATGAGCTGAGACTAAAATTCTCAATTTACATAACACGTATAGGCCTTGGCGCCTTGCTATATACATGTCCGTCCGCTCTATATGAGTATGTCTTGTGTATTCGTGTTTGCTCCATACGCAATTAAGCAGCAATGCGGTATGACTGCATGAAAAGTGCAGAATTTCTGTCTCTGAATGTAGTCAGTGGAGTGTTGACAATTTCCTGGAAAGAAAACGGTCGGTGCATCTGTGAGATTTTGGATGCATTTAAGATGGGGAGAAAAAAACAGGAAGGAGATGTTACATTTTACATACAACACATAAATTCGTTTTCAAGGAGAAAAGAGAGACCGAAATAATTCGGAGAATGTTAGGGTGACCCGGTGGGTCGTAAACCCGTTAGAGTAAATGTGGCTTCTTTCACAAAAATCAACAAACTACCCAACTTAAATTCTAGAAAGAGATAAAGAGAAAAATTGGTGGGTCATTGACCCGGAGGGTTAGAGAAGATTTTTCCAAATAATTCTACGGTTCTATCTCTAGGAGGAACTAGAAATAGAGAAACGGACTTCGAGACTTATAAAGGGTTAGTATTAAACTTGGGCAGCGCGAAACACAGAGAGAGACTGACTAACCAAACCTATGAACGAGTAACCCTCCTCTAAGCCTTTATACAGGTTAAGTCTCTCTAGACTCAATGTGGGACAATATTTCCAACACTACTCCGCACTCGAATGCCTATTGCCTCAGCAAGTCTTATTAAACTTGGAATATATGCCTTTCGGGAGGGCCCTAGGACCGACGCTTTAATACCATATTAAACTTGGACCACACGCACTACTACAGCTACAGGCCCAACACACGGAGGGAGAGACTAACCACATAGATGGGCCTCTAGCCAGGGTTCTATCTTAAAACCAATTGATAATAGAAGAAATAACACTCTAAGTCTTAATACAGGTGAAGTCTCCCCTATCTACTCTATGTGGGTCAATATATCCAATAGTTAGTATGTCGATTTTTTGGTTTGATGATTAAATCTACAACAAATCTACGCATAATGTAATCTAACAATAGTGAAATTGTGGTAATAATAAGAATATAACTCCTTACGCCTCCAAATGAGTATCACATTCAACCAAAACACACATATTAAGAAAATATAAATAAATGAGGATACTAGTCAAATTAAAATATGTTCTTTCCATCAAAAAAAATATGTTTTTTCCAACATTATTCCTCATAAATATGTTGTTATTTCAATTTTTAACCTTAATTAATAGGTGTATAAAGGGGATTTTTTACCAAAATTAAAAGCTAATTTGTCAAACGTGACATAATTTGTGGAATAATTTTTTTTAGCTAAAAGTGACACTCAATAGAGAACGGAGGAAGTAACTAAGAATATTTAAAAGTTAGACTAATACCTATGTTGTAATACTTTGTCGAAAAACACCTAGAATACACTTAAACCGGATATACCTCATAATTATTCAGGCTATAAACCTTAATAAAATTAGTTTAATTTGTGTGAGACAGAAGGTCAAAATTAAGCTTGATAAAATACTTTTTGTTAAGTCTATAACTAATGCATAAAAAAAAAAATAGAGCACTAAATGTCTAAAAATAAAATAAAAATGGGACATTTGATTTGGTAAAAATATTAAAATGAGTTATGAGCTTTGTGGATAAACATGGCAATTGGGACATTGCATTTAGCTTTGGTGAATGATAAGTTAGGTGGTACCCTCGAGAGGAGGGTTACCTAACTTTTGATATACCTTTATTAAAAAAAATAGTTTTGGTGAACTTGAATTTGTTAATTGTTAGCAATAAATTATACGATTCCATCCAGATTTAGACAATATAATTTATCTGTAGTCAAAATTTGGATATTTTACCATTCTTCGTTTTAAATTGTTGACAATTCTAAATTTGTTCCAACAAATTTGGGTTATTGAAATAAAAATGAATTCATTCTGGTTCTAGTTAAATGAATATAGAATGAACCTAGATGTCGAGCAATTCTTTTCAGAATGAGCAGTACAAAGACTTAGTAAAATGGTAGTGTAAAAAACTTTATGTGACAATCAAACCCCAATCAAAATAGAAAGTATAAAAAACATTTTAGAACAGATGAAATAGTTTATCCCTCCCCTGTTCTGTTGGACTAATTGTCTTCCGGTTTAATTAATTTTATTCCAAGTCAACTTAGTACAATGCAATTTAGTTTAGTGAATCCAATTCAATTTACTAGTTTTCATCATTTTTCATAATTCAAATAAGTTCATCATCGAAATTTTTATGTCATCTTAGAAGTTTTAAGTTCAATTCAGGTTAGAAATTTCTAGTTCATTTCAGCTTGCTTCAAATTAGATGTGATTGACGACCTATCTTGTGGAACTTTTTGTCAGTGAAACGATCGAAGCCTCAAGCCATACAGCTTAATAGCTTATACAAGCATCTAAGGATAATAGGATATGGTTGATAATTTTATAATTTGCGGGCCGATTTATGGTATGAATGGAAAATGCCGCGTGCCTTGATGAGTCCTGCTGCAAACCTCATTTATTTAACGGAATTTGATAGAACCTGACTCGGTCTCTCTCTTGTAGGTTGGAGCTGGACTGCTGGAGGTTGGACAACATTTTAAATCTTTCACGAGCAGTGCTTATGATTTATGACTTGTGAGTAGAGTATGAACCACATTCATTTGGACTTTTTAGAGGCCAGCAATAGTATCGTACACCTGCTTTAATTGGCTGCTTTCTTAATGCCTTATCAGAACGAGTGAGTGACAGTCTAAACGAGTGATCATCAGTACAAGACGACCAGCGTGCATCAAGTTTTATGGCTGTTTTTCATCTCACATTAAGCATGCAACTCAAGCTAATTAATCAATTATGGTTTTAAACAAATGATTACAGAAAATCGTGACCGATTTCTTCGCAGTACATCTCACAAAAATTCGCATTTTGTAGTACTCCGTAAGTATTAAGCAAACATTACTATGTTTTATGTCAATCATAATAGGAGTAGTTGGAGCTAGAGATCGATACAGCTTGACAAAATATAAGTGTTATGACTAAGAACTTCATGTTATAATTTGGCTAGTTTCTTCACAAATATTGATAATAGAGGCTCAAACCCAGGATTTAAAACGAGTGAAAGATTCTTAAGCAATGAGGTAAGTATGTTTGAATTAATAACTCCTTCTTGGGTGGAAAAACATTGCAACCAAACCAAACTAAAATGCATACAATTACCGGCGCTTAACAAGTAAATTATAAGACTAACCAAAAGTAAGTTTTTCCAGATTTGTTTGGTCCAATTCATTATTTTTCATTTTTTTTTTTTAGTTTAGTTCAGTTTTAGGTTATATTTTGCTTATCCGTATCACTACAATTCAGTTTCTTTCAGTTCAGTTATTTTCTATTCTGTTTAATAAAGTTTTTTAAAGTTTAGTTTAGTTTAGTTTTTTTTAGTTCAATTCAGTTAAATTTTAATTACAATTATAATTGTCTTTGATTTTTTCAGTTCAATTCAGTTTTTTTCAATTCATTTTAATATCAATTCAATATGTTTTATCCGACCAAAATACACCCTTAATCACCTAAATCTTACATCGAAGAAAAACATACCACAAATCCTTTATCATGAGACACGAGGGAACATGGGGCTGTATGCAATCTAGAAAGAGAATCATGTGATTTTATTAACCCATGAACAAGGCGCATCGATTCTTCATTTCTTTGACTTTCAAAACCCGCAATCACACACCTTGGTGTCAGCAACACATTTGAGTTACAATGTTATTAATATTTAATTTAATGAGAAATGGAACTGATTAATCGGTTGGGTACCAAAACATGTGCTGGTAATTAGTTCATGGGTCTAACTCGAACCTCAAAAGAGTACGTTACGTTCTACGATAATTGAATCGAAAGATGCCAATTATTGATGAACTGATCACTTTTTTATTATTAGGATATATATATTTTGTCAATGATACTTTTGGTAAAACGTAGTAACTACGGAGTAGTACTATACAAGTATACATATATTACGACATGTTAACTTACAGATTTAAATGTTTTGCTTTTAAGTTGAGCTAAATTCACAAATGACAGATGAAGAAAAATACACCAATCAAAAATGCTTCTTAATTGTGCCATGGATCCGAGCTAATTTGCTTTCATTGAATTGAACTTACATCCTTATCGATCTGTTTCGGATGAACACAATTGATCCTTGTTTCTCTGGATCTCAACTATCATAGACATGACAAAGACCTCATGCATTGATGACACAGTGGCAATTTGACACCCATGAGGTCATACAGGAGTACAGAACAATATAAAGAAGTTGTAATAATTGAAATCGAGATCACTGTGAAATATAGGTGGGTAGTGTACGTATGTTACGTACTCACATAATTTTGCATATATAAAACCGTATAGGATATTGTAAGTCAATACATACCAATCAATAATCAATAGCATCCCCAACTTATATTTCATTCCTATCATTTACATCATTTATTCCATCAACTACCCACCACCCTTCTCTTCTCCCCCTTCCCTCCACCGAAATCCCCCTCTCATGCATCTTTAGCTACTTCCCAACACTTTCTTCAAGTAGTATATATAGGTACATTTCTAGCCTTCCCTAACTAGCTAGGAAACCTCCCAATGGAAGGCCTTTCAACAACAGTATACAAAAGTCTTAAGACATACTGGAGAAGAAAAGGCTACAAACGTTTAAATGGGCGACGTAATAACCATATGCCTGAGGTCAGGCTGGGCCAGGACCCAAATTCAGGCCCTCCCCGAAGGCGCTCGTGGCGGGTTAAGGTAGGGAAGAGAATTAAAGTATTACGAAGAATAGGGTCTCCGAAGAAATGGTTAAAGCGTCTTAGAGACGCATACGTGAACATGATGCTCAGGTTCGCGAACACGGGTTTAGCAGGTCCAGGTGTGGGTGGACTTGTTGATTATGGGTACGGGTTTGCAGGTCATACACTAAAGGAGTATGATGAGAAGGTTCTTGTAGAGGTCTACAAATCAATCTTGATGTCGCAAGGACAAATCGTGCCCCGCGATGTAGCTAAGATTGCCTCCCAACAGCAGCAACGACAGCAAGTTATTTCTGCTAGGTAATTTGTAATTTTTTTCTTTTGGTTCGTTGGAGAAATAATTAAAGGTGCAGTGTATTAAATGGTGGTGACTAGTACTGAGTCACAAAATGTTTGGCTTATCTTCGGATCATCAACTCTCTCATCTGTCGTTCCAAATATTTTCTTTTCTTTAGAGAAGGTAGAGAGACCTATCGTTTGGTATACTCGTACTATACTAGTTTATTAACAACTCGATGGGTAAGCCTATAACACTCCTCATAACCACTTATGGATGCTAATTGTAGGGATTTTCTCTTCTTTGATAAAGGTGGTAGGGAGGGGTATGTTTGTAATACTCTGGTGATCGATTGAACTCATCGAAATCACAAGATAGTCGGTGTCTAGCTAACTGTCTATGTACATGTGAGCTTATTGAATGCATCTTGCTTGGATTTTATTTTAGTTTGTGTGTATCCTTATTTCCACGGTCCCTACTCCTTTAAGACTCTTTCGTTCAGGGGTTAATTGTGCTTGGCCTACCTTAAAACCAGAAAAAAAGAAACGGAAAGGTTTGGCCAGGTATTCCAATAAATGCGTTAACTAGATCTTAGAGTGATCAAAAACATGTATACGGTATGGCTATCTATACCTAATTTTTAGTGTTGCAAGGCCAAGGTATAGGTGCATAACTAAACTGTACTATTATGGACGAACACAACACAACCAAATTGTTCGGGGTATGTATGACAGTATCCTCGTATAGGTGCAGGCTTGTAAGTCAACATGCGGTAAAGTAAATTCAATCGGGATCAACTCTTTTTCCCGTCGTTGACATATATCGTAGACGATAGACTCACATACCATTTCCAGCCTTCAACTTCGAAAGAAAAAAAAGGATAGATCCTTAGGGTGCGATTGGAAAGCCTGTGAAGAAAGTCGCGCTTTATTAATTTCAGCCTTCGGAAAGGTTAATGATCATGCACACAACTGTATAAAAAATTAAGAAGTCTTGGTAAAGCTAGTTTGACTTTTGCATCTAACGCATAACATCACACTAATTAGTTGTCAACATATGATATGAACGTGGCATTTCCTCCAAGCATATTTTTAACATCCCCTCCACAGTCGTTTATCTGTTTTCAGTACTTTTCACCCTCATCTATTTGTATCTTTTCCTCATCGTAGAGCCACTACATAAGATTAAAATTGCTTACGTTAGTGTATTTTGTGAATTGAAGTGTGTGTCTGTGTGATATGGTCAATTGGTCATCCCTTAGTGCGTACTCCGTACAAGAGGAAGGTAGGACTTAAAAGTGTCATTGGTTACTACATAAAGTTTGATTGGTACATGGACTATCCGTCTAGTTTGGTGGTTTTAGATTATAACCTCAGTAGACTCGTACGTTAAGTCGTAAACTCTAATTTCTAAATGTCGATGCATCACAACAATCAGCAATTCAGCATGTATCTCACTATATATTTCTCCTTTCTCCCTATTACTGGCCGGCATCCCCAATTCACTTCTATCTATACTCTATAGCTCAAATCTAGTCGGGCAGCTTAATTAGCCACTATAGTGAGTTCTCAGATGTAATTTGTTTGAGGGTAAGAAAGGTGGAAAAGTGTCCTGTGTCCACACATGATCCCTCTGTATATGGTTGTGGATTCAAATAGCAGTAGCTTGTGTTATTGCCTTCGATCTTCTCTGGTACGCCAAGTTTTGGAAATCATCACAATTAGGAAATCATCATTACTAAACTAGATTGTATTTTTCAGTTTAAACGCTGTTTAGAACAAAAACGCTGTTTAGTCAAAGCTTTGACACATTTTACAAGTGGGACGCCTTGTGCCAGAATAATAAGTCTCGTTTTTTTTTACCAAACTGGCAAAAATGAAATGTATTTCCCCAAAATGACAAATACAAAGGGCTCCTCATTCCTCAGTGTTGTCCTCAAAAAACGAAAAAATTTGCATTATTATATCCAGTCATAGACTTGTACTCCTTACGGTTTAATGGCATTTAACATTTTACGCTTGATTGGAGTAGTAAGCAGCTCCATATCGCTTAAGCGAGGTCTCGAGTTCGAGCCTCAGCGTAGTAGAGACTTTCATTGGGAGACTCACCCACCCAGCCAGGTGTGCGACCCGGGTCGGGTTTAGATGTAGTTAGAGCGAATCTCTCGTGAACCAACCGGGCAGCCAAAAACAATATGGAAAAAGCCAAGTCCTCTCATTGAAATTAGATGGCCATTTTGGGCATGTTCTTTTCAGCTAGCAAAAACTTAAATGAATTAAAAGTAATTGAACTAAACTGAACTGAAAGTAATAGAACAATTGAACTTAACTCAATTGAACTTTTTCTTAATTGTTTTAATACACATTTACTTATTAAAACCCTTTTAATATTGGGAATATATAAAACTATTTAGTGAGATCTTTACAATGATATAAAAAAACTATAAATGGATATCGATGTCACAACTTCTTACGATCGAGAGAAACTGAATTAAATTGAAGTTTTTTTAGAAGTGGTAGAAAACATGTTATTTACCAATAATCATCTCTCTCTTTCCAATATCAAAACTTCATGAGCTCAATTCTAGGCCATTATTTGACAATTATTTGTTTATTTGTTCACGTTTAATTACTTATTCAGTGTAGTGTTCAGTGCTCACTCTCGCCTTATTCACTTTGAAAGTGTGCAACACGTATTTTCCAGTTTAGTTAGGTTAATTTAAATTCAGTTGAGTTTAGCTTTTTTTTTCGAAAGAAGTTGTGACACTGAAATATTCGTAGTACTGTGTATATCATTTAGAACGATCACTATATGAACAAGTAATTTGGTGTTTGAACAAAAACTAATCCGACACATTTGAGTTTAATAATTAGAAGTTCACTTAAATTTAACTTAGTTCAATTTTTAAAAGCTCAAAAACAAAAAAAGAACAGGCTCATAATTTTCATAACTTCATACTCCGTAAGTCACAACGATGAAGACAGTCCGACTGAAAATGGACTAATAAATGGTCTGTTACAAGTTTCAAGCCCATTTTGTGGGTTGAAACTCACTTTGAGCTGGGCACTCGTACAGTGAACCCAAGATGTTTGCATGTCAGGTTGTAGAACTCAAAAGTTGAGCTCACGCCCATAAGGTTATGATGTTTGCAAGTTGCAACTATTAGCTTACGGGCTGATGCTTTCCCAAAAACAAAAAAAACTTACGGACTGATTTCTCATAATGTCCACAAGCACTACGCTACTTTTTATGCCGTCTTAAAAAAAAAATTATTAGACTAAAAAAAATTAGTTACCATTCAACTTTGATAGTAAATGGATAAATTTATCCTTTGAGTTTTATGACTAAAATCCTATTTAAGACCTTTCGAACACTAATCTGAAACTTCACAAGTCTTTAAACATAATAATTTTATGCCTTGCTGAGTTTTACATAGATGTAAATCTACGTTTCTAGAATGGGAACATAGATTGAATTGTGATTTAGTTCCAGCACCTGTAGTTAACTCTAGCTAGTATGATTATATAGTTATGAGAGAAATTGTTATAAAGTTCAATGCGGAAATGGATTTATAAAGAGTTGTGTTATCAAGATGGAAAGATCAATATTAGAACCAGATATTCTTATGAGCTATAGAGGCTCTTCTGTAAATAAAAAGTGCTAAAGTGAAGATATCGATGAAAATGAAGCCATTCAAATTCATGTTGATGTTATCAATTAGTTTTTGTTATCGAAGGTATTCGCACAACTTATTTCATATTTTATTGATGCCAATCTTTATTGTAGATGGCGTATGGCTACAATTTAATGAAAGCTCTATTTTCTCTTCTTCTTTTTTAAAGGTGTAGTATTCTATAAATTGTCTTAAAGGGAAACATTTAATTATTATTATTATATATATATATATATATATACCTTTATATTTAGTTTGTCTACTTACGAGTTTAATCAAATTGAACTTAACCGTTAAAACTAAACTAATAGAACTAAATAAAATGAAATAATGATAATACAACTAAAGTCTAAAATAAATTAAACCGAAACACTGAATTATGAGCTAAATTGAAAATAAGGAACTTGATTTAACTAAACTGTGAAACATTCAGGTGAACTACACTTGTGTCTTAATCTCATAAACTACCATCAGCATTTTCGTTCTTCCAAATTTTCACTATTACTCTTAAATCATAAATTGATACCCTTCAATTCTAGTCATGCTTAGAGTGAAAGTAATTCATTTCTGGCAGAGCTAACTTGGAACATTCTCATGTACGGGCTACAAGGTATACTCCATATATCATTTTTTTCTCGGATGTAGAAATGTAACTTGGCATAATAATTACTGATTTTGTAGGATTAATGCATCGGTATCTTCTATCTAGTGCTACGCGATCTCGGCACGGGGGTCACGATGTTTAGGGTTTAGGGTTTAGGCCTTATTTACTAAGTCTGATTCGCTGTTTCGGGCTTATTTACTAAGTCCGGCTCATTAGGTTTTACTTAGGGTACTATATATACCCGCCTATACCGTTTGTATTCTGTACACACTCAGAGAAAACCTAATAAAATCTGTCTCCCTTCTGATAAAGGACGTAGCCAACAGCCGTTGGTGAACCACTTTAAATCTCTGTGTCTTTTTTTGTTATTTACATATTTATTTGCATCCGTTATAACATATTTTTTAGATCTAATTTTAGACACCTAAAGAGTTAGGAGTTTAAGGACTCGAGAATTGAACAAGGAATTAAAAGAGAAAAGAAAATGGGAAAAAAAGTTTGCAAATGTCAGTGTCCCAAATCTACACTTACGATGTCAATATTCTTATTTATGTTAAATCAAAACTTGCAATGTCATTTGTCAAGGAGCTAAGAGTTAAACTATAGATTTTTTGTTTGTTGACAAATCAAACGTGTCACAACTAACAAAGATCCGTGTACCATGTATAAGACTAAACAATTACAACCACTGAATATTTATGCAATCGTATGTGAAATCAATGGGAGAAATCATATATCCTAGTCTCCAACTCTCCACGAATTAAATAAGTTCGAATTTCAGAGCTGACATCACAGATCACTTGATTGATAAAATGTCCAAGTATTTAAAACTCCGTATACGCTTTCTCGGTTGATATGGACAAGCTTATAGTAAGTCTACAAGCTAAAAAGGTGAATTTATGATTTGAATCCGATGTTTAGCAACTACTCCGTAGCTAGCTAGGGTAATCATTAAACGTACTGAAGTTAAGTGAGTTTTATTGCACAAATTGAACGAAATCAAAGACTCAAAGTCGAAATGCTCAGCTTAAAAGATTGTGAGAAGTTTAGGTCTTCAGGAAATAATATAAGGGTGATATTACCCAGGGGGCAGGGGACTAGGGGAGTCCAGGAGTCTCTGGGTATCCCAGCATTCCTTTGCAATGCCTAGATTCCATACCTCTCAGGCTCTCAGCCACTCAGGTTAATTAGTTTTTTCTTGATTACCAACAATTAGAATTGAATTTTTTTATATATAGTTAAACTTAAGTACTGCATGATCTCAATTTCTAAGATGACACTGACAGCCAGCCAATGCTTTGGTTTTGGTCAGGGTCAATGGCTCCAACGGCTAGCTCGATCAAGTGATCGACGTCATGGCCGGTTTTTTATATGTTGTATATAGGGTATCAAATTATATTTGAACGCTTAAGGTGGAGGTGGACATTCTTCAAGCATATGTAATTGTGTTCAATTGTGGCGTGTTCCTTGTTTTCCATAGATCGAAAGCAGAAGAAATTGAATACTTCGTATACTAATTAAGCTAGCTACTCTCTCAATTGGGACACTTCAACTTTTCGGTTCTGTTAGTACAGATTGCTGAACATCATTTGACCGAATTGGCGAATTGTATATCAATAATGTCTCTGTTGAGGCCACTTAATAATAGGTAACGTATATTGACCAACCAGATCAAATGATCAATAAACTAAACATGATTAGCATACACAATCTGCAAATAATTCTACCGAAATTGTCATTTGTAAACAAAGAAAAAAGCTATGAAGCACTTCTTCGAAAAATCTCAATGACATGCTGTCTATTGATCTCACATTTAATCATAATGCACCTTAGCTGAGCAGTTGAAGAAGATGGGGAAGGGACAAATTATTCTGCTCCCAAATACTTTTGATGAGATTCAAACCCTGATCTTCGGTGTGAAACCATGGTCAAAACCATCGGATCAAGCAAAGTTTGATGAATGCACCTCAACTTGTGTTATTATAATATTTGAAGCTAAGGCTCTGCTTAGAAAGGGAACAACTATTTAAGGGGTATTACAATAACTTAAAGAAAGATAGACGTAGAGGTAGAGGAGGTGGCGATCTTTTAGAAAAGAGAATAAAAGAGGAAATTAAAACGACCAAATTTGAGTAATAATTATTATCCAAAGAGAGAATAATGGTTGAACTTATTACTTTCATTTCATATACTTGTCCCTTCTCTTTCTCATACATTTTCCACCAATAACCTCAATGTATCAGTCTATCACCATACCCTCCCTTCTTTAAATTCTTTGTAATATCCCCCTAAGAGTTATCCTCATCTCATACATGAGACTAAGGCTCTATTTAGGAAACACGTTATTATTGGGTTGGAGCCGCTTAGCTAAAATTGGAGTTGGAGCTATTAATAGCGTTAAATTGCCGCATACATAAGGTGCAAATTTACACCTTGTGTAAACTAGACCTAGAGTATGCATGTCTTTCGTTATGTAGATATAAATATATACAAAGCATCAAAGAGCCCGGGAGAGACCTAGCTAGCAATACTATGTACAAACATTACATACATAAATGTGCATAATGAGTACTTGAGTAGTACCAACAGCTTAAAAATAACAAACACTGCAAATATGTAATTATGGACATGTTCTTTACAACTGTAAAACTTTTTTTCCAGTTCAATTTAGCACATTTCCTTTCATCGTAAGAAGTTAGAGATGATATATGTTTTATTTATAGGTTATTAGAATTAAATGTCTCACCAAATAGTTTAATATAAACTCAATATTAATAGGGCTTGTATAAGCAATTGTGTGTCAAATACTTAAAACAAATTTTCATTTAGAAGAAGTTCATTTCAGTTGCAAAAGAAAAGGCCCCATAGTGCCATGCCTACTGCCATCTTAGTTCACTCCTAAAGTAACCCAAAATTAAAAGATTGTACGGAGTACTAATTAATCCTCATTGTATCAACCAAATACTACTGTTCGATTTCCGGCCATATACTCATATCCAAAACAAACGGGGATTGGATCAAATGAAGGGGGAACAAAAGTTTATTGGGCCGAGGGAACATATGTGAGAGGACAGTTCATGTTTAGCAAGAAGTAAAGTGTCTAGAATTGTGGAAGCCAGGCTGGGTACAACCGTATGAGGAAATGAGGTACGGATATGTGAAAACTGGATTTTCAGGTCTCAGGCACAGGGCACAGGTCACTGGCTGTAAAAAGCAAATATTCGTGTTTTACGAGGCGAGAAATTATTAATTATGCTATCTATGTGCTACGTACAATTTTCACCAGCATGCAAGTATGCAACGATGATCATAGACTTCATAGTACATATGCAAAGGTCACCCCGAACAAATATCGCCAGCTTTGAGTCTTTGACAAGTGACAAGGCAGCCATATTTGCTAGATTAAAATTTTTGCCCGTACATTGTGGTCAGTCCACGAGCTTCATATTCCACTCTCTGTCTTCCAGCTAGGCAGTTCTAGCTAGATTCTTTTTAATTTTTCATCATCAAATCGTCAGCAACTCAGCACATCTATCTCACTGTGCTTTCAGGATGTTTACTGATGTTTTGTTTCATATGCTGAATAGCAGCTGACAATGGCAGGCTCTCTTGGTTATTAACCCTTCTATTATGTACATTCGTACACAATAAAGCATCTCTATGTTGTAGTAATAGTGATTAATTGATTATGCAATATACCAAAATGGCTATGAAAACTTTTTAAGTTTTAATTTAGTCAAGTTGTAGGAAGTCAATATGTTAATGAAGCAATGCAATTAGGGTCAATCTTGAAAATAGGCCTCTATTTTCTTAAATATGGGTAAAGTTGCATACATCTTAACTCTCGAGCACCCTCATTGAATAGAGATGTAAAGTCAGATGTTATGTTTGACTAGGCCTTTATAAATTTGACTAATCGGCTACTAAGTTCTTGTTTGAGACATTAGCAGATATGAGAAGTAGATATTAATTAGTGAATTGAGATAAGAGAGAAAAATACAGAAATAGTAAATAGCAGATTAAAATGAGAGGGAAAAAGACAAGTTATGCTAAAATAGGAGTTCGAATTCTCTCCATTTAAATCTTCTCCATTTGCCTTCCATTTACATCAGAAGTTGGAATTATGTGGAAAATAGGGGCTTGGGTTTTTGATAAGTTTTAAAAACCAAACTTTATTTCTATTCAATCTATTAAAGAACAAATGGATCGGAGCAAACACAAATGAAGAGGATCCAAATTCCATATTATAGCATGACCTAAATGTGCTTCCACATTATTTTTTTGTCTCTTTCATATTGTTCTTCCTGTTTCCATATTGAGACTATATTTTTTTGGTGAAATGACCATAATCTCCTTACTTGTTTTGGTTATTTTCCAAATCATTCTCACAAATATAAGGGTAGAAATGTCTATTTTACTCATCTACTAAATACATGTGCCAAAAGTAAAAGTGAAAGAATTAGAAATGGAGGGAGTATACGTTATACCGGTCTTGTTTAGAGAAAATAATACTCTAATAGTTACTAGTTAGTGATTAGTTGTTATCAAGTTTGTTTTTTATGACTTCAATTAACTTATAGAACTAAAATATGCAGAAATGAAATTTTTTATCGAAAAAATGAAGTTTTCTTAATTAGAAAATATTATGCCCTTAGTGAGCAGTAAGTTGTGAGCAATTTACAATTGTTAGGTGCAAGTAGTTGTTAAGCCTAATACCACGGTCTCTAAATCTTCTTTCTAATTTTATCTTCCGTCTATCCAATAAATTTTTTCTTATTTCCCTTTTCGGCAACCTTTAATGTGACATTTCTATCACATTTCCCCACTTTCTTCACCCTAACTTGTCTATATTATACTAGGAAAAAGACTTAAGGATGAAGGGAGTAATTTTGTGATGACCATTATTTAACCCTAAACTATTGTTCACCAAATATCATAAAAATAGTTTTTAGTGGTCAAGACTAATCTTTCAAATAGTAGATGCTAATCTTTCTTTGCCAATCATTGGGCAATAATCTATGAGACTTTTGTCTGATCCATAAGAATGATGTGAATTCTATTGGAATTAGAAAATTTTCGAAATAAAATTGTACTTGTCTTTATTTTTCACAAATTTGTTTTTTTTTTGTGTGTGGAGGGAGGCACTAAGGTCGGTAAGAATCGAGCCCCCAACCTTAAGGGTTGAAGGTGTGCTCTCTACCACTTGAGCAACTCTCTCCTCTTACACAAATTTTGTATTTAACAACTATAGACTTTAAATAGATAGATTAATCCTTCAAAAAAAAAGGATTAATATAGGGTACATTTGAGAAAGAGGTTAAAGTGCTTCAAAAGCAGTTTTGTAATTTTCGGTTTTTAAAATTTTAAAGTATTCGAGCGTGAAACTACTTTCAAGAAGATCTTCAAATGTGCTTTCATCCACAAATTTAGAGAGTCTTCGAACATCTTAAGTTTTTAAAAAGGATTCTATCCTACAACACCTTTTCTTTATAATAAGAAATTGGATTGAAAAGTGATAAAATATAATTAATTCAATTGCATTGGAACTTTGAAATGCGCTGAACCATATTAAATTAAATTAAGAAGAATAAATTCTTAAGAACACCTCAAATTGTAGTTACCAATTACCCCGAAGCAAAAATATTACGGGGCAACAATCCGCAAGATTTGCCTTGAAAAAAAAAACAATTCGCAAGATTCATGAAATACTAACCATAAGGATGATGCTAAATCTCTGCTTTCAATTTTATGAGTAAAATAATTGTGCTCAATCTCTACTTTAAATTGCACTCAACTAAGAGTTCGTTTGTTTATCACCCAAGTGACACAAGAATTTTCACTTACTGGGAAGTAAACTATGCTGTCTTGTTTGGTTAGATTTTTTTGTGGGCCACACAGGAATTGTAACTTCACGCATGAATTCACTTCCTGTACGGACATGGGCATTGGAGCAACTAGGGGTACCTTGAGAATCTCCAATTCCCATGTTAATTGACCATTTGTTAACAAAAGAAAAAAAAGAAAAAAAAGAAAGTAATGCCCATGAACTGATTTCCTACTTGCTAACCAAAATACACAGGTAAACATGCACATCAATTTGACATGGGAAATGAGTTCCCATGAACTACAACTTTCCAAGGAATTAAGTTCCTATGTTAATCAAACGAGCCCTAAGGCACTAACCAGAGAGTAATACATGTCTGGTAATAGATTAATCTTAACCCTTGAAAAGAAAATTACACTAATTATATTTTTCTGATTTATGATAACAAATTTCAGTAATGCCAAACGGAGATGTTAGATAAGTCCATGTTCTTATGAGTTATTTTTGCATTTTGCAATGTCTTTTTGTTCAATTTATTTTAACATTCAATTTGATCTAGAAATTTCATGAATGTCTTGTATTGAAATTCAGTTTAGTATGATTTAATTAGTAAAATTCAATCATAAAGAATAAGAGAATGCTGAATCACCAAGTACCACATGAAGCAATGTTTTGAAAACTAAATCGGTCATCAAATGAGTCTCCCAACTGGTTTGCTGGTTCACCAGAAACTAAAAATCGGTATTTTAAAATTATGTAAAAAGTAATATATTAATTAAATATTAAAATATGTTTTATGGTAAAAAAACAATCAATTTTGACCAATGTTACCTTTTTTGACCAATTCGGTTAAATCGGATTTGGAATCCGGCCAGACCGATGATTCCTATTGAACCAGCCGGTCTAATATTAATCCGGTTGTCAAAACATTGACAGGAAGCGACTTCATATTTGTCGAAGCTTCTTATCACAAATGTTTTCGCAAATGCCAAATATGTAAGCTAGGGTACAAAAATCTACCGGCGACATCAAGGTAAGATTATTCTTTTCAAGTATGCGTACAAACTGTCATAATGTTGTAATACAAACATACAAGCACACTGCACATACCAATCACAAGTGCCATTTAAACTCTTCTGAATGTGTTGAGGAAATTTTCAATTCAATAATGATACGGCGTACCATTTAACCTTCTAACCTTTTGGTCTGAACTTGAAACAAATTATCATGATCAAGGGAATGAGGAGTTTGGCTGGATTCCTTCACATGGAGCAATATCTGAATTTGGTTGAATTCACCTGGAAGCGTGTTAACACAAGTTGCTTTTGTATCTTCGCTATATTATTGTGGATTTGGGCTGTAAAATGGTATCCTGAAAACACTACATAATTGTATCCTGTCAAACCTCAATGTATAATAACCTCACCAGGCCAAAATAATTGTCCCTGACTCCCTCTTTCCGATCCCTTTTTTTTTAAAACTTTTTTAATGCTTTCATGAGTATTCAGAGATGTCACATACTCGATCATGCAATCATGTGAATGTGCTAAGCTAAGCTAAATTCTTCAATGGTTGACGGCAATGATTTGATAGCCCTGTAATTGGGAAATAGGATCTTCTGTAGTTGCTGCAAAAATTCTAGTTTCCATTCCAGGGTTGAGATTAATGTTTTTTAAATTTTGAGTGTGTTAGCTGTTTAAGAATTTATTAAGTCTTTAACGGTAAAATTTGAAGCTCATGGTTGCGTTTGGGGGCAATTTATACCATACACCCGGTGTACAATGAGTATCGTACGCCCACCTTGGTATGTAGATGATTAAAAGATTGGACCCTTTATTTTTTATAAAGTATTGGGTATAAAACAAGAGAAATAAACAAAGATGGTGTAAAGAGCATGGTACAGCGGGTGTACGATGTAAGTATTCGTGTTTGGGGTTGAGGTTAATTTAAAGTGCTTTCGCCAACATCTTTATTTTTTGGCGGTGTTTGATAGTTTTTGCAGAAGTGCTTTGAGTGAAAGCATTTTCCAAAAACAAGATTTGAAAGTTGTTTTTTCACCTCACTTATTTCACAGCGGTAGGTGAAAGCACTTTCAGCCACAACTGCATCACTTTACACTTACACAACTACAACACTTCCTACAGCACATCACTTGACAGCAACCCTAAACTCACCTCATATCTAAAGTACTCCACAGTTACTTGTGTAATTGTGCAGTATTGTTAGGAATTTAGGATGAATAACGTCCTAGCAAGAGTTTTACTGCTTCGTCGCCATGGCCATGTCCATTGGAGAAGTAGAGGATTCTCGTTTACTGATAAGGTGGAACTAAGAGGAGAAAGAGTGGCCAGTGCTCACGGATAGCACGGGCATCGGTAAAGGATGAGCGTGATTACGATGGTGTTCGACCCCCTACTTTGTTATTTCCTATCTTTCCAAGCACTAATGGTGGTGGTTGTGTTGGAGTTGAAAGCGGCGCTTAGCTTCATTTTTGGGACATAATAAAACTGATGGAGTTGCAGAGACTTAGTTTTTAGGGTATGGCTCATAGTGGCCTGCCTGGAAAATGAAAATAGATTGAGGGGGAAGGGGGGTGACTCTAATGTGGTTTGGCATAAAAATTTAGGGAGCAAAGTGGCAAACCGCAAAGATAAGAAATTATTTGACTTCTTATTACTAAATGGGTAATCTATAAAAATTATTGGAAAAATACATCAAATTAAAAAAAGACATACCACGAAAAATATCCCCCTTTTTAAAAAAAAGGGATGGTTTAGATTTGATATCCCGTAATTAGTTTGCCATTTTGTGTGTCACTAAATATCAATCATCCTTTATTTGTTAATATATTTTTTAAAAAACTGTCATCTAATTAGAGATGGCAGAGATTTTCGAAACACAAGATTGTCACACAACATAAACCTTTAGAGTGATAAGTAATAGTCTAGACTCTAAAATAAGGAAGAAGAAGTGTAAAACGTTACAAAAGGCTAAAAACAACCACAAAGCAATACTAAGATCCAAGTCCATTCAACCAATTGCCCTCTTGGGTGAACATAAAAAAAAAAGGTACATTCAACCAATTTGTTTTTGCTGTTTTTGGAATGGTCCAACACTCCAATTCAATTGCTATTATTATTATTATGATAAATTATTGGGAGACCCCTTTTATATAGTCGACTTTGTATCAGCACCCCTTTTATAACACTTTTATAACACCCCCAAAACCTTAAAAGTGTTGTTTAGACACCCCCAAATGGGGTTTTCGACCAAAACCCAGGGTGAACTTCCAATTTGCCCTCGAGTGAACACACGCGCATACGTTGTTATCCCCTACTTCCTTTTCATTTTCACTTTCATTCCCTCGTTTTACAGAAGACAATCACTTTTCTTCTTCTTTTCATCTTTCAGCTAACTTGTCATTTCATTTTAAATTTCAGCTTGCTTATATACTTGTCATTTTTTTTCTTTTTATGAGCTAACTTGACAATTACAGTCTGAATTTTGCACAATTTGAACCAAATCAATATTATTACCACAATAATCAATCATTATTACATGAAATATTTCATTACAACACCTTCACAAAAAAAACCCGAAACTGAACTAAAACAGAAAAAAAAATTGGTGTGTGATGGTGATAATACTGAGCAAGAGCAATGAGGATGTCACAAAGAAGTGTGATGAGGAATGGATGAGACAGAGGAGTATGATTTCGGAGGGGAGGGAATGAGGCATAAGAGTGTGATGGGGCCGGGAGGGGGTAGGAGGGGAGGGATGAGGTAGAGGAGTTAATTAAACAAAGGAGGGCAAGTGAGTTAATGAATTGAATTGGGGTTGGGGGATAAATTGAATTGGGAATGAAGGATAACCGTTGGGATAAAGGACATTATGTTCACCAACGCGGAATGAGGATTGTGTGGTGTCAATCGAGGGCAAAATTGGAAGATCACCTTGGGTTTTCCCATTTGGGGGTGTATAAACAACACTTTTAAGGTTTTAGGGGTGTTGTAACAAAAATTATTATAAAAGGGGTGCTGATACAAAGTCGACTATATAAAAGGGGTCTCCCAACAATTTATCTTTATTGTTATTGATGAATTTTAGAAAGAAATTGGAGTCCTTCATAAAAAAAAACGAAAATGGAGTCAATAAAAAGAAAAGGCATAAAAAAAAAGCATAAAAGAAGCCAAAGAATCAATCAACAAGAGTAGGCCTGTAGGATTATAGTAGCAGTAGTATAAAGGAAAAAAACATAAGAAAAGCGGTGCTTTGGGCTGTACATTTCTATGGTGGTGGTGGAGAACCTCATAACCCCAATCCATCCTCCAATATCATCATCATCATCATCATCACCATCTTCTTCCCCCTTCCTCCCCTCATCACCAAACTTTATCATCCTCCCCCTTTCCCCCCTCAGCTTCTCAATACACACACTCACACACTATTCCCCCCATCAATTGATCCTACATTACATTATACACACACCCTCACTTGATCAACCAAACAAAAAAAAAACAAAAAACAAAAGAAAAAAAAAAGAATTTGTCAAATTGATATACTGGGAAAGGAAATAACAGCACCTCACCGGGGGCCCACCATTTCCCCCTTCGGCCTCCCGGCTCGGTTACCGATGGATTCTATTCCACTCTCTCATTAACCATCCTCCCACGCAAGGCACCCCCTCCCTTCCCTCCGGGGGTAGCCCTTAATTACCACCAACCAACCAACCCTAAACATTAAACACCCAAAACCAAAAACACAAAAAAAAAAAATGAGATTATTCATGCGATTTTCAGGGTTCTTCTCAGCAGCATTAGTCCTAATAATCCTATCCCCATCTCTCCAATCGTTCCCACCAGCGGAAGCAATCCGATCCCTCTCTCTCTCCTCATCGTCACCGACCTTCAAGCGCGCCCCTGACTTCCTCAACGGTGACCAATGTATCAAAATACCCCCAACCTCAATCTGCCACCCGGCGTACATCCATATTGCCATCACTTTAGACGAATCTTACCTCCGTGGCTCTATCGCAGCCGTCCATTCTATCTTACAACATTCGCCTTGCCCCGAAAACATCTTCTTCCATTTCTTGACAACCCAGAACCCGACTTTACAACCCCTCGTCGTCTCGACTTTCCCTAATCTTAAATTCAAGCTGTACTCATTCGATGCGAGTCTTGTTAAGTCACTGATCTCGACGTCTGTTCGACAGGCGCTGGAGGAGCCTCTTAACTACGCTCGTAATTACTTGCCGTCGCTGCTCCCGAGCTGCATACAAAGGGTTATTTACTTGGATTCGGATCTGATTCTTGTTGACGATGTCGCAAATTTATGGAACACGACGTTATCCGGGGCCACAATCGGGGCGCCAGAGTACTGCCACGCGAATTTTACCAAGTATTTCACGGAGAGCTTTTGGAAGAACAGCAAGTTTGCTGACACGTTTAAGAGAAGGAAGACGCCGCCGTGTTACTTCAACACGGGGGTGATGGTGATTGATTTGGTCAAGTGGAGGAAAGCCGGGTATACGAAGATGATCGAGAGGTGGATGGAGATACAGAAGAGTTTGAGGATCTATGAGTTAGGGTCATTGCCACCGTTTCTTCTTGTTTTCGCGGGACACGTGGCGCCTATTGAGCATAGGTGGAATCAACATGGTTTAGGTGGTGATAATGTGAGAGGGAGCTGTAGGGATCTTCATCCTGGACCGGTTTCGCTATTGCATTGGTCTGGGTCCGGGAAGCCGTGGGTTCGGCTTGACACGCGCCGGCCTTGTCCGTTGGACGCTCTTTGGGCTCCTTATGATTTGTTTGATCAGCGGTCGTTGTCGTCTTCTTCGTCGTAGGGGTTTGTGGTACACGCGCGGCCGGGTAAATGATGACTTCACTTCCTTTCTTCTTTTTTTTTTGATTTTTTTTGGGGGTTGAATTTTTCATTTTTTCGTTTTTTCTTTTGGTTTTGTGATTGGGGTGATAGTGGAAGATTAATATTGTTGAATGTAAGTTTCATGTTGTGTGGATGGATGGATGGGTGGTTGGGTGGGTTGATTGATTGATTGATGAGGAGGGTAAGAAAGAAAAGATGAACATCAGTTAATTAGTTTTATTTTTTTCCAGGCGGATTTGTATTCTAAAAACATTTGTTACCTTAGTACTCTTCTTTACTGTTAATTACCATTTGTCATTGTTACTGTATTATTTTTACTGCTACCCTTTTGCTCCTCTGAAATAAATCAGTCAAAAAAAGTTGAAATTTCGTATATTTGTTGTTTACCCTTGCTTTTTTATTATTCTTTACTTGTTGCTACTGTTGAATTTGGCTTGTTATGCTCAATTCGTCTTAAATTAGTTGTGACGTTGGTAGTTCTGCTCCCGCGGCAGTGACAAATGCGACAAGCTGGTAGTAGCTTTTTTCCGTTTACTTCAGGAAACAGGGTTAATTCTAGTGTTGTGTTGGTAGTTCTGGTTCTGGTTATGCTCGTGTTGGTAACGTGACGAGTAATTTGAGACGGAGGCACTTTTGAGTTTGGAATTATTAGAAATGGCTGGTGTGAGTAACATGTTGGTAGTATTGAGTGAGTGATGAAGTATGAAGGTGAGATTATTGGCTTGATTTGTGATTAACACACTTTATGAGCTGGCTTTGTCTAGGGAGAGGTGGTGGTGATGTTGAATTAGATTTAGGGCAACCGTAATGATAATAGGATTAGGATTATTACTCTGATTAGAAATTTAGAACACATGGAGTTTCCATTTCCTTAGCAGCTGGTGAAACATTGTGGGAGTTGACTAGATTCTAAAATGATGCAGTTTATAGACTTGCAGGATTGACTGACTGACTAACTTGGTGTTGCAGCAGCCAGCATGCAGGGAATTAATTATCTAGTAATTGTAGCTTTGGATACCGGTTAAAAAAACATTTGGATTTAATCCACTGCAACTTGCTGATATAAGCAAGTTTTTACTATAATATACTGCTTGGAGTGTCAGTCATGTAGTTGTTCCATTTAATACTACCATTAAGTACTAACTTGAGGGGGTGTTGCAGTGCTGTGGGATTATAGGTCTGTGCACCTTTTCCCTAAAAGTTCCCCCCTTTTTACTCCAAACAGAGGAGTAATTGCTTATTAGGGTGGGATATGTATGAAATTTATTGCCCTAGGTTAGAGAAATCTATCCATTCTTTTTATATGGATAATCATGGATGATGAGCTGTTCAGCTGAGTTGACAGTAATGTGTTTTGACATGGTTTATGAGTATCTTAGCATATCTGAAGATCTTGGTAGGTGGGAGCTAATGGTAAATGTTGCAAAATAAGGTTTGTGAGATTGTGAAATGGTAGGTGATGAATGGTTAGATGAATACTATTAGTGTAGCAGTATTCAAGTCAATAATGAAGTTATTTCTGTCAGATGTATGATTCGATTAAATAGCTCTGGGACATTTAGGGTGGGTACAATGTAGGTTGAAACATTGTCTGATGTTTACAGATTTCTGCATTCTACTGTATTGTGTTGCAAATTGCAATTTAGAGGCTACTAAGTACATGATATATGGAAGAAACTGATAGAGTAACCCATCAAGTGTTGTATTTTTACTTTACACTGTCGACTTAAAAGTCTCTGTACTACTGAATTAGTGAACTTGATTGCAATGCCGAAGACGTAGATGATAGTGTGACTGATAATAGCTTAAGGTTTCTTTTATTGGAAGAAACTTTTATTGTTGAAAACGTAAATGCCAATGCAGTTTCGCAGTTTCTGGGAACTTTATGAAATGAATTGCATATGATATTGGTGTTTGCTGCACTAGTTTCTATTGTTGAGCATAAATGTCAATGCAATTCCTGGAAACTTTATTGAATTATGATGCACTCTTAATAGTTGATTTTCAATGGACTAGTAACTTATTCAAGATGGAGGCTTCTGTTATGGATGGTTTTTGCCGGTTACTTTGATAGTGGATGATGGTCGGTAGTAAAGTTAAGTGTCCAATAGTGAGAAAAAGAGTGGATGCAAACATAAAAGAGGGAAGCGGTGGGTTGTCCTCAACATAAAACGGCGCGTGGCGTTTGGTGGATCTCTGCCTTTTTGTTTCTTTTTCATAAAAAATATTTTTCATTTATAATGTGTAGAAAAAGAAAAGGCCACAAGATGATGAGCTGATATGTAGGATGAGACGAAATAGAGTGTTTAGTGGTAGTAGAAGCTGCTAAATAGCTGGGAGCTGTGAGTGGGAGGATCAAAGAGTGATGCTGCTAAGGTGGGAGTCTTGTGAACTACCTCAACTTTCGCTTTCGCAATCAACATTCAACAACACAGACTATATTATAAAAAAACTTTATAGTATACACTACACTATACAGTGTAAATTGATAATGTTGTGTATTGTGTTGTATCAATATCTTTCTCCCCTTTTGATTTCTTTTCGTTCCACTTTCAAATATGGACGTTATCTTTTCATCATCACTCATTTAACTGCTACTGGACTGTTACTAATTGTCCAGCCGTGTCAAGCTTATAGAAGCTTCGACAATTATATAAATTTCTCACGGACAATCCGTAGAGGTTAGGGGTAGACTGCATGTCTGCATCATTACCTACTACTCTTAACACGTTTTGACATTAGATATTAGAGTAATCACCACCCTAATCAACCCTTGCCCTATAAATTTAGGGCGACCTATTTTGAGTTGAATTAAAACTTCTTTGAAATTTACAACATGACACCGTTTGCTAGCAAAATGATTTCAAATTGTTATTAGTATCAAAACCTATTACATCAAATATGAGCATAAGTGATTTGTTTTTAAATTTGAGTTGAACAAAAGATCAAATAAACATGGCCTTCCTACCCCTCCCCAAACTTTTATCGTATCATCTCCCAGCAAACCATAGTGGTTTCGTCTCCTCTCTAAATTTGCAATTGCTTGGAATACAAATCATCCTTTATCCATAGTATTTCTAAGCTAGACCTACTGTCACAAGTAATGGTTCTATGCACCTCAAAAGATGTAAAAACACGTGTACTCTTGTAGCTTAGTTTGCGTGACTAATGCATGAATTTTTATTTTTTATTTTATGCTAATGCGTGATTATTAGATTATAGTATAATCCCAACTTTTTTGTTGCTAGTTTACATTTATATCCAATATATCCCATTTGGTTTTGTTCGGGTCTATTAAGTTGAAATAAGTATCTTCATCTTTTAGCTTTAAGTTTATATGGACTACGAAAACCTTCCGTTACTTCTTATTTTTAGTGAAATTATTGAAAGTCAATACTTCAATAGAGCAATATAAATAGGGTCAATCTCGGAAACAACCTCTCTTTTTTGTTAAACATGGGTCAAAGTGCGTACATCCTAACCCCTGAGCAACCCTAATGAATGGGAATTTACACTCGATTGTCGTTATTGTTGTTGGTTTTGTTTATATATGGTGTTGTGATTCAGTATTTTTCAGTCCACTTTAGATTTGATTACTGTATTTTGGTTTTTTTTCTTCTATGTAATTCAATTTTTTCCACTCCATTTCAATTTCAGTTAATACTTTTACATACAAACAATACACATCCTTACTTGATACTGTACATTATGCGAATTCAACAAAAAAATCGCTTCCAAATTCCAAGTGTAATTCAAGTAAATGAATGTCTTCTATTCTTCTATAGAGAGATGAATAGTTATTGGTAAACGTCATTTCGAGAAACTCTTGGATGATTTCTGCCACTTGAGGCTTTTGCACATGTGAAGAACTCGAGTTAAGTTAACAATTCGACTTTATTTATCATACTTCTAAGATCATTGAAGCGGGTTTTTTGATAGCAAAGAAATTATCAGGAATTGCTTCATGCCTTCATCTTAATTCTTCATAATTTTCCCGAATGTTCCTTTACAGAATCTGGCAAGTTACCCAATTGTCATTGTTGCTTAATAAGTCTACAAAGTATTGGAATTCTGTTTACCCTATCATATGGCGGGGGTACTGATTCCTTGTGCCCCGGCACCCCACGTGGCCAGTCACACAGCCGAAATTCCCCTTTTGGGCCTTGGCCGCAATGTGTTGTGTTTACTCTTCTGCATGGCTGTCATACATACTCATTACACTATTACAGTATAACATTATTATTCCAATTTTACTTTGTGTTACGGTACCTAAAATTCCTAATATATATAGGGTGAATATCCTATCCTGATCTAAAAATACATAGGACTATAAGGATTAGACAAGGACAATTGTGAACCATAGATTTAGTACTAGGTTTAAGGAGGGCGGTTGATTCACTTAATATTTTTTTATCCTTTTATCTTTTCTTTTGGGCAGAAATAAAAAATCGAAAAAAAAAATTACGTTAAATTTTTTATTTTAATTTTTTGCAAGGGCGTGTTTGGCCCAGTTTACCGAACAATTTGATTTTTTTTACCAACATTTGTACTTACTAAAGTTAACATTAGTACGAACAATATCTATCACTTCCATCGTAGATCAGGTCCGTCAAATTGTTACAACAAAATTACGTTTTCGTACCAACTGTTTGTAGTTCTGACGGCGATGATGAAGTTTAAAGTTTCCATACTTACATATGTGTATAAGTGTCAGTACAAAGCAATAATACTCTCGTGTTAAAGGTTTACTACTTTTGTACTAACGAATTCTTTAATTTGTCAGTACAATTACAAGCATATTTCCAACAGCGAAAATGCACCAAACAAGCAGTGGGAAATTCGATTTTTGTATTTTTTTTACCGAAAAAAATATTCATTTTTCGAATTTTTCTTTTTTTTTCCTTGTTAATAGGGGTTTTTAAAAAAAGGAAAATCTGAAAAAAATTAAAAAAAATCAACCATCCTCCTTAATCCTAGGAATAAATCTATGGTTTACAATTGTCCCTGTCTAATCCTTATGGTCCTATGTTTTTCTAGACCATGACAGGATATTTTCCAAAGATATATAGAGGTTTAAGCGAAGTTTCGAATTTGAGCTTCAGCGTAGGTAGGTGTGTGACATAAGTCAGATCTGGATATAATCGGAGCAAAGCTGTGATGAACCATAGAGACAATCGGGAAAAAAATCCTAAGATATGTAAAATTGTAAATTTGAACTTGTAATCATTTAAACCTGGCTTTTACTAGGACAACATAACTTTTAAATATTGTTTTTTGAAACGAAGATTTTTTTTTCGGTACACGAAATGAAGAAATTTTAGCTGTACGTAGTCTGTAGATGCTATTTTTGTGTTTATGAAACTGATTGGGACCGAGCAACCGACGTACTTCTCGTCCAAGTTGATAGTCTAGTTTTGTTGTCCCCATTATTCCAATCATGTGCGAGGTAGCTAGATTTATTTCATTTCCTTTTTCCCTTCTTGGTGAGGCACTTTGATCCTTCATGTCCGATTTAACAATGTGATGTTGATCGTGTTGACAATAATTATGTTCCATAATGTATCTTTAATTATCTAATGATGGAAAAACAAAATTGATGGGTGATCAATTTTGTTGGGGTACCATAGACCCACATATGATTGTCGCTTGTCAATAAGAAACAAAGAATGTTCTATGAAGCAAGATTGGCTATGGTCAAGTTATGTTAGTAGTACTTTTTTTTTTTTGGATAAACTACTAGTGTAAACGTAGGAAACCCCTTAATACTAACTTTGAGAGCTAGATTACAAGCTTCGTTCATATTATTACAAACATTATTACAGACATTAACCATCAACTTCGCAGTAGATGTTTCAATTGTTGTTTTGTAAGCTAATTATCCTTGCATATGTTTACACTAGTTGAAAACAAGTACATTTTAAGTAGTTTTCAATTGAGCTTAAGTAATTCGACTCCATCGCAACATAAATTAGAGTCCAAATATTTAGATCGGATTTCTGCATTTCATACAAACTTAAATAGATCGTCCCCCTAGATCATCTCCTTTCAAATTTCATGAAAAGGGATAAAACGCTTTCAATACTTGCATATAGCTGTTGTCGGTATAGAAAGTTCTAGGAGATAGAGATGCTCTTGAAGAAGATCGAAGATCCAATATTCTTTTTCATGATTAACTTATCTGGTACGGCGACACTATTATTAATTTATAAACCTCAAAAGCAACTTAACACTACGCCAGGAGTACACAATTCAACAGGTTTTTCTTTGATAGAACCATTCAATTGGCTTTTACCTAGTTCTAATAGTAGTAGTTTAGGTTCGAATTACTCGTGATTGTTTCCATTAAAAAAAGAAGGAAAAATCCCCTACCCGATAGCAGGCAACATTTTGAATAATAATAATGTACAAACCACTATATAAGATTTTTTTCTACATCAACAAGGAAGAGGGATATATAAATCGATTAAGGTTGCTACTCCTTATGACTCCGTATGAAGGTACACCACTGCCTTTCAATTTGTTGATGACCCTACGAAGTTATGTTTGCACGTAAAAAGAAAAATGAAGTGTTCTATTTGGTAAGTACTTCACAAATAAATAAACGTGGATGAAAAATGTTGCTTTCAGAAGAGGAATTGAATATGACCCTTTATGCGTCACGCCTTCGATCGAGTAGTGAAATTTCCTAGGTCATTTAGTGCTTGCCATTTTTTTCAAACCAAGGATTTGGCGCAGGGATGAATTGATGTCATTATCATAAAACTAAAAACTGTTTAGTCAATTTACTCATTTATCTGTACGGCAAAATATTATTGCTAAAAGACAGCGTCCTCTCATCATCTATATTGCCATGGCAAAATCACTTTGACATTCAGGTAAATCAGATAAATAAGAATTTGTCTTCTCATAGATTGGGCAAAGCAGAAACAGAAAGTACTAAGTTGTATGACTGAAGTTGGAGGCAACATCAAATAACAAAAAGAGGCGGACTTAATTTGTTCTGTCACGGTAAAGGCTATTAGTAGAACTGGAGTTTAGAGAATGGAAGTATGGAACTGGAACAAAAGCTTTTGAAGTGGATTCAAAATTCAACTTAATTGAATTGCAGCTAATCTTTGGTACACCGGTGTACTCGTATATCAAGTGTACCTAATAATTGAAGGTAAAAAAATAGGGCCTTAGTCAATGAAGGTGCATTGCATTGAACTAAATAAAGAGAATAGTGGAAATTAACTATACAAAACAAAATCAAATCAAATTTCGTTCATTTCAATTAGGAGATTGAGTTAAGAGCCGTTTCTTTCCGGGTTTCAGAAAAAGAGTCGTTGACAAACGCGAAGCTTCACTGATCGAGAGTCGTTTAGGGAAGGACTTGTAGCATTATAGCTATGTCACGTAAACGTGCGTTTATAATTCTTACACGAAGAACAGAAATACATATGATGGTACATGCTTTAGAGTCATTAATATTGAATCAAGCGTCATGCTTCATGGTCAAGTATGGAACATGTTGTTATATTAAATGGTTGGTCAATCACCAAAAAACCAACGACAAAAAAAGGGATTGAGAATACTCAGAATTTTTGGTGATCGGAGAAGCTAAGCAGTGCACGAATAAATTCAACAAAAAGAATCTGTCAAGGAAATAAAAAATAAACGAACGAGTTGAACTATAATATGTTCTTTTTTTTATATGACAACTTGACTAGCATGAACAGAAGCTTAATTCACGAGCGACTTGATTGGATGGAAAGCGTATTTTTCTTTCATTTTACAGATGGGTCATGGGTAGTCACTACTCACTAGTCGTCGTAGTTAGCATAGTATATAAGATGTATATATGTAATATGCATTCTGATCTTAGTGTCAGCATATCAAGCTCTTCGAAGGAAAATGCACCTACAGATGATGATCGTAGACCCAATGAGACAATGACCAATAGTTGGTGGTATGTTCATGGTTTCGGGTAGTTAGTTTAGTTGTACACGAGGCCTCCTTTGTAGAACTTGTCAAAGATTTGGGATTGATACAGCGCACCAAGTTTTGTAGTGTTTCTATTGGCTTAATATTAAAACATCATATGTTCAGCTAAACAATGTTCGATTGTCACAGGATGCCATGAGAAAAAGATAAGGAAAACAAAAGTTATGCTTGACCTGTGATACAGGCAAACATATTCAGGTTGAGGAAGGGAAAAATCATGTGATCTGGTGAAGGTAACCTTTGTTACGAGGACACTTTGACACTGAATAGTGTTGTTTGCGCGGCAACTTCTCGCAGCAGCCAGCAGATATTTTTGACAATGTCAGTGACAAGGATTTGTTCATGAGTTGCACTTTGTAAATGTTCTTCAAATATCAGGTCTTTGCTTATCCCAACTGCTTTAAAGAAAAGAAAAAGAAAATACTTGAACCATTCTAGTCATTGGTAAATGTTTGATATTGGTAGAAGAAAGTGATGTTGATGAAATGGATTATTAATGTACCTCATTCAGGCAAATTTGCAAACATTGACAATTTCATAAAATTCTGAACTCAGCAAGCCAAAGACCTAGTCATTTCATATTAGAACTTAGAAAATTGGATATTTTGCGTTTTGGTGCCCTGAGGTTTCCATCTTGCTTGCATAACATGTAGCAATGAAGGTGAGAGAACTCTAGCAATTACATAAGCCTTCTTATCCTATTAGTAGTATGCACCAACAAACGAGGATAAATCCCCATTCAATGGGGGTACTCGGGGGCCATGATGTACGCAACTGTTTTTCGGACAGTAGTGTGCAGGGAGAAATTGACAGACTATTGTAGGTTTTCATGTTTTGCTAAATTCAGGAGTTTGAAAGTTTTTTTTTTTGATGGAAAGGACTTTGAAAGATAGATGCTCAGAGTTCTCATAGAGCAGCTATTTTGTCTGAAATTTACGATTATCTCTCAATACGTCAACGACTCTTGAGCATACAACATACACTCCCTCTATCCAGATTGAATTCTATTTATTGTGAAGCCTCTTTCTGTTTGTTGCAGCTTGCTGGTGGCCAATTCAGAAGCAGATGCTACGTGCCAAGGCTAGACTCTTGTCCTGCAGAGTATTATGTATATTGACAGAACTTCTCAGCTATTCTGCTAGTAGGATCAAGTGATCAACAATTCGACACTACCTTCTCTGATGTCTTCTTTGTAGATTTACAGCTGACCGTATGACATTAGACATGATATGCGCAGTCGTACGACAAGAGTCTTATCTTTAGCTGCAGTTGCACATAGGCAAGAGTTTTGGAATGAATATTACCCTGTTTGTGCATCCAATTTTATGCAGTACATACAGTTCACTAGGAGGCCAGTGAATATCTGTTTTCACCACACACAAAAAACGGACTTTGAATCCTCAGTTCTCTTTGGCCATAGCGCATTGGTGCCTTTGACAAGGGTAGAAGACAGTGATGATGATAAAGATGATGATGCTATTGCTCATGGATTTTGTCATCAACTAAATGGCATCAGTACTATATACCTCCAGGTTTTCTGAGATGTAGGTAGTACTTTTTATGACAACAATGCAGATTACTAGACAACAAAAATTTGCAAAAAGAAATATCCCATTCCAATATATCATATCAAACAAATTACTACCAATCTCAGAGTTTGCACATTAAGAAGATAAGAGGACTTCTATTACTGCAGAATTAGTTACAGGCAAGCGTTTTGAAACAATATTCATATTCGTTGAAAAAACAAATAACAAATGAATCATATCAAACAATCTACTACTACAAATTTAAATTGTGAAGTCGAGAGAAAACTTCATCATGGTTGTAAGTTCAATGATCAAGGGAACTCAAACTTCATGTAGGGCTGGCTTCCAGAGGGCGGGTTGATGTAAACCCAGAGCAACGAGACAATGATAGACAGAAGGCCAGACCAAACGAAAACAATCGTAGGCATCTTCCCTCTTCTTCCCATCAACCCTTTAGCGAAAGGGTAAAGATGACATAGAACCCAAAAGCTGAAGAAAACTCCACCAAGTAGCTTACTCCACTGAGGAAATGGACTGTACAAAGTCCTAGCAGTACCAACAGCAATAGCAATCATGTTCACCATCATGATTGTTATAGGAGGCACCATTAGAAAGCTCCACCTGACGACATACAGTTCTGCAAATTCATCATCTGCGTCTTCTGGGGTGGAAGATTTTGATGTCAAGGTGAAGGAAATATCAACACCTGCAATGACTTTGAGTAGACCTTGCAAGACTGCAGCTGGGTGTGCACTTGTTCCCCCGATGAGCCAAAACTGCTCATTTCTCCACCAGTCATGCAGGGTGATTCCCGACCATTTGATTTCGAGTATAGAGAGAAAGCACAGGGTCAGAGTGATAAGCAGGAGCAAGATAAGGAAGGTGATGTTGAGGGACTGCACAATGAACTGTCCTGAAAATAGAGAAATTGCAGGGAGCATGCAGTATACGATGAGGAAAAATGAGGTGAAGGGATATAAGCCAACATTGAAGTAGGCCACCCTCTGAAGGAATTTCATCCTCCTGCTTGCAAACAGTGCATTATTTCTGGAGAAGAAGATCTCGACCGATCCAGTAGCCCATCGAAGGACTTGGTGGAGCCTGTCTGTCAGATTAATTGGAGCAGTTCCGCGGAATGCATCTCTTTTAGTGACACAATACACTGACCTCCAGCCTCTATTGTGCATTCTGTAGCCTGTTACGACATCTTCTGTTACAGAGCCATATATCCAGCCCACTCTCTTGCCCCACTCAGTTCTGTCCTCATAGAAGCAGGATATGACACTTATAGCCTCAGCAACTGTGGCAGCATCTAGGGGCTCTCGTGGGACAGCAAGGGAACCAGCTGGTCTTCCATGGTATCCTTTCCCTTGTAGATCTTGTAGAAGCCTTCCCTGGTATTCTGCCACAGGAATAGAAGCGGCAAGAGAAGTAGAATTCCCAAATCTCTTAGGAAGAAGCAGTGATTCGATGTCCAAGTCATCATCATCGTCTTGGTCGCCTTGGATTGGCATTGCTATCTCATCAACCTCCTTTTTTGTTGCTTTCTTGTTCCTCAGAAACAATTTGAGTTTTCTGGATCCAAACCATCCATGGTGCTCTGTGGCTCTTGGAGGACTAAAGCCGTAAAGAGCTATCCTTCTAAAAACGCAACCAGTGCCTACATACATTGGACCTTGTAACCCATCCAGAGCTCTCATAGACACATCAAAGAATACGGTGTTGTGATTTGCATATCTATCATTAGGGTCGATCCCCTCGAACCTTTGAGGGAATTGGACAAAGGCGATTCTGTCACCACCTCTGTCGAGCATGAAACACATTCCTTCACGCAGAGCGCCAGAGTTGTAGACATAGTGGTCACAATCTAGGTTGAGGATGAATGGTCCGTTTGACATAATGGCGCTGGTTCTTACTAAAGCATTCATTGCTCCGGCTTTCTTGTTGTGATCATATCCTGGCCTCTTCTCTCTGGACACATAAACAAGCATAGGCAGCCGTATATCCACTTCTGCCGTATCTATTAAGTTGTCACCACCCGCTTCTGAGCCATAGACTGGTTCTGAGTTTGGAGGGGCCAGCATAGCCTGTACATCAGAAAATGCAAATAGTTTTAGCAATTGCAGTTACTACTAGATGACATGAATAGAGATTATGAATGTAGCATTAGACAAAAGAAAGTACCTGAATGATACCAGCATGGTCACCTCTTGCGTGATCAGGTTCAGCTGACGCCCACATACCAGGCCAGTGAGAGCCATCCGACATCCAAATGGCCTTGGTTATTTTCAAGGGCTCGGATGGGTTACCTCCTGGTTCCATTTGTTTCTTCCTTGCTCGGAGCTCTTCGTGTGCATTGTAAGCATCAGACCTTCTCCTGATGGACTCGGATAGAGAGTTAATCCTCACCTTGAATTCATCATACTCCCTCTTAACTCGTCTCCTCTCTCGAACAAAGTCCAACCTCACTTTGTTCTTGAGAAAATCTTTCTTCTGTGAAAAGTAGGCCTCGGGACTTCTTGGTTCTATCCCATGCTTCCTGCAGAAAGGAACCCAGATTCTAGCAAAGCTTGCAGTCTCAGCCAAGGCTTCAAATGTCAGAAGTGAACCTCCATCATCAGAGAGATAACAAGCCAACTTCTCAATGGGGTAGTCTACTGCAAGGATTGAGAGAATCGTGTTGGCTGTAACTAGTGGAGGTTCTTTTTCAGGGTCTGCCGTGGAAACAAACACATCAATCCCTGGAAGATCAGACCTCCCTTTCGGGTTCCTTAGATTGGGTGACTCGTAGCGGTCTTTCAGGACAGAAAGGTCTGCAACTCTGTTCACAGGACAGATTTTGGGGAGCTGGTCTAAAAGCCAAGACAAGGCAAACCAAATTTCACAGGTTACAGACATTCCCCACAACCACATTGCTTCATGGTTTGGGTGTCGAATCCTCCATGTGAGAAATAAACCCAATGCAGCAAGTCGAATCACCATTAGTAGCCTGCAAAGTTTACAGGAGATCACTTATTATCAGTATGAAGATGAGTCATGGGTTCTAGTTATCTTGCAATCAGCTAATAGTTATATGCACCTTCCTTTTCAAGCAAAGCTAAACTGAAACATCCATAAACAGACCAGTAGCGCTCAAGCAAAATAGTTTTTCACAATAGGTGCAATAAGAGCTTATTGTAGAATTATTAAGTCCAAAGCTATCAGACCTGTGCCTCTCTAAGATTGTTGCAAGACTCTGTCCGTTAAGTCATCTCTGAAGTGCTTAATATTTCTCAGACCCTTCTATTTTCACAAATTGTACATTGTAATCAATGCACTGCACTTCAAACTTTTCAAAATTTAAAACTTGCTGCATAAATTCTGACATCACTAAGATTGCCCATCAACTTGAAGCATCACTAAGAACCCTCACACGACTTTATTAGTTGATCAAGTAACTTCAATTGTTTTATTTGAGTGTGTGAACCAAGCAACTGTTGACTCAATATTAGCTTCTTCAGTTTTCAGACAATCTCATTCAAAATATCCTTCATCATTGATCAAACTATTTGATACATATGATCAACTATATTACGAGTACCATTTACACAAAATCTTCAACATTAAATTGTCTAATCAACCACATCACATGTTTAGCTTAGTAGCAGCATTAGCATATTCAACAAATTTTCATGTTTATATCCAAATTATATAAAGTTGACAAGCTAATATCTGATTCCAATTTAATACACAAACAATCAACATGTCACTATAAGTAACTCTAACACATTACACAGTTGATCCAATCAAATAAACAGCCACACTACCATCACAAACTGAACAACCAAATCAACACAAGATACAAACCACAAACAACATATACCATAAACATCAACAAAATTATACAGTATAAACATTCTAACAAAAATACATCCACACATACCTGTAAGGGCTAAGAATAGCAGCAGAAACAGGAACCTTTCTAGTCAAAGGCTTCCTACACCTTTCACCAAAATCAGGAGGATGCTCATAAGTCCCATTATTCCCACCATTTGCACCACCAAACCCATACCCATCTTTAGGCCAAACAGCATTCCCATACCCATAAGTCCCATTAGTCTCAAACAGCCACTTATTATGATCAAACTCACTATGATTCTTAAAAGACTTAACCAAAGACAACCTCTTATCCATCTTTATCCCCGGTAACGGCCCGGCCCTATCTTCTTCCTCCTCCTCCTCAACATCCCTCTCCTCCTTATCATACACCTCCTTGCACCCCGGACACCGGCCGCCACTCTTATCACTCAAACACTCTAAATAACACTCCCTACACACCCTAAACCCGCACTCACACGGCGGTCCCTCGGTATCCTTTATCGCCTTGTCGTCACACCCCTTCATCCCACACAGCCCGTCTGGCCCACCCGGGCCCCCGGCCACCACCGGGCCCTCACCCGAACCGGAACACTCGATCACATGCCCTCTAGTGGCAGTGTTAAACCCGCCTGTGAATATCGTCCCGGATAAAAATCCCGGGCCGGGCCTTGATTGTATCGGCAGTGGGCCGGGCCCGAAGGACGAGGTTGAGTTTGAGGTGGTTGAGGTTGTCGAAAGGTGGGGTCTTTCGGGGGTTGGTGGGATGTGGACAGTGTAGGAGACAAACTCAGAGCTTTGAGACTGTGATGGAAAGTTGTTGTTGATACTGTCAGTCATGTTGTTGTGATCATCATCATGGGTGTCCTCTGAGTATCTTCTTGAAGCAGAGGAAAGAGGTGAGAGAGTGGATTGCGTCTGTAGACGGTTGGGGATTGGGCTGGAGAGACCAATGCTTCTCCTTCTTGCCCCACCACCTGATGGGGGTGTTGATGATGTTACTGTTATTGTCACTGGAGATGAAGGTTGTTTGTTCATCACCATGTTTGCTTTTGTGGGTTTTTGAAAGTTTTGATTTTGGAGATTAAGATCAAAGATTGGATCTTTATGTTAGATATGGGTGAGATTTGATGAGAAGAAGAGAACCCAGAAAGGAAATTTCATTTCATGGAGAGATTTGAGAGAAGAGAGAGAGTGGAGTAGAGAAGGTGAGAAGAGGTGAGCTGAGGTGAGGAAATGAAGGAGAGATATGGGAAAACGGTCGAGTTTTATTTGAAATTTTGAAAAAGGGGAGGTGGTATAACGGTCAAGTGATCTAAGCCGTGGAAATGAATGATGGGAAGATCAGACGGTTGAGATTGGGAGAGTTTGTAAACTTAATGTGAGATGCGTTGCAAGGACAGTGTGGTGATAATAAAGGGAAAATAAAGACGTGAGAAAGTCAACATCTTTTTATGACTTTATTGTAAATTTTGGCCAACGGTATTGTTATTGAACTTGGCGGAAAACGGTCTAGCTAGAAGGCTAGATGATGATTGATTTTGTGACTTTTCTCTTTTTGTTCTTTCTTGTGTCTTAGAGAACAAATTAAGGGAGGTGAGGCCGTGAGGGGGGAGAAGTGCGGACAACGGTCGTATTTTCATTATTCTTAATAAAAGAAAAGAAAAAAAATTCTGAGTGTGTTATGATAAAGTTAGGCAATAGGATACTCCTCTGTTTTCAAAAATTCTTCCGGTGAAATTTGGGTATGTTTCATAATGTTTTTACGCTTTCTTCATTCCGAGTGTTTTTTTCATTGAAATGACCCATAATTTCTTTTTTTTTTTTTTGATAGCAAGAAATGACCCATAATTTCAGAAACAAACACATCTAACTTACCCCGGGATACTACGTTTCAAAGAAATAGTGATTAAAGGATGGATATTTTCTTCTTTCATAGAAAGATAAAGGAGTTTTATGATGATAACTACTCACTCCGTTCCAAAAAAATCTTTACGTCTACCTTTTTTATATTAATATTTTGAAATTTGACCATAAATTAGCAAGATACTGCATAGAATTAGCAAAAATGTTATACTCATAACTCATTACACTACTTTGTTCAGTGCCGGAATAAGAAAAAAATACTAAGGGGGCCAAAAACATTTGAAATATAAAAAAAATGCTAATAGTGGGAATTAACCCTTGTCTTTGAGGAAATAAGCTATAGTAGGGACCAACTAAGCTAAATAGAGTTATGATTTATAGGTATTAAATTAAAAATATATACAAATTTTGGAGATGGGGAGCCGTGGCCCCCGCCAGTCCCCCTAGTTCCGCCCTTGCCCTTGTTGAAGTTAGTTGATTGAAAAAAGTCAGTTTGTAAAGCATATTTTGGCCTGGGGGAGTTAGTGTAATATAATTGGTTAAAGTAGCATATTTTGGCCATGGGGGAGTTAGTGTAAATGACTCCCAAAACAAATTTAAAGTTGATTATTTTCTTTTTTTCCAAGCAAATTTGATGCAAAATTTCAAATCCATGCCACACTTGATCTTAGGCTGTGTTTTGTTCATATATAGTGTCACAATTCAGTTTTTTCTGTTCAGGTTAATTTTTTCAGTTTTAGTTATAATTTTAACTATCTTTAGTTTTTTCACTTTAGCTCAGTTTTTCCATTTTTTTCCACTTCAGTTCAGTTTTAGTTTAGATCATTACAGACGAACAAACACACGCCATTAGTCAAAAGGCAAGTTAGAACCCTTAGCCTTTCTTTGATTAGAAGTTTTTTGTGTTTATTTTTCTTGAGGCTTCACACATGGGAAAAAAAGCAAACTTGAACTATAATAAATTTATCTTTATATCGTTCTAAAAAAAGTCATAGATTGAGTGTTTTTTTTTTAAGAATAAATTGTAGAAATATTTCTTTTGTATCTTAAAAGGGAGGCATTTCAACAATTTTCACTTCTCAACTTGAGAATATTAATTTGTTTTATGGAAAAATTGAGAATATTGATTGTAAATACAAAATGGCATATCCAAATGTCAATGAGATAGGTTGGCCCCTTTTCATTTTAAATCGACTATGATGATGTATTATACTCTTCCAAGAAAATATTGCCTTATGCAATTAGTAGTAACACATCCAAACTTATCAAAATCAATCATGTTTTTTTTTTCTTAAAGAACCTTGTCATTTTTTATATTTTAATCTTTTATTTTTCACATTTTCCCTTTTTAAAATTCTCTCAACCCCGCCACATTAACTTTTGTCAAAAAGGAATTATTCTCGTAATTTGTGAAATAAGGGTTATTGTGAGATAATTAGACGAAGTAAAGATTATTTGATAATTAATCGTTTCATAAATATTAGAACATGTTTTTCTCAAAATAAAATAAAATATTAGAACATGTACCAACAATTTTCCTTAGAGTAAAAATTTAACTTTTTTTTTAGTCTTATAACTGTATTTTTCTTTGGTAATCTCTTGAAAGAGATGAAGTTACAAGAACACGAAATTAACTTGAATAAAAAAGAATCTATAACACGAATAACACGACTACCTTTTAAAATAAACTATCTTTGGCTCTTCGCCTGTTGTCAGATCGATCTCCAGTTCTCCACTACTCACATTATTATGCATGGCGCTCACTGGACAATTTTTATATTTTGATGGGTCAAGGGCGAATGATAACAGTCTAATTGATTGAGTACGTCGATCATAGCAGATCGACTCGATGGCCAAATGATACAATCTGCAAATAATTAGAAGTCAGGCATGCAGGAGTCCAGGGCAGGATTAAGAAGTACTTGCTCTCACTTTGTGGGGAGCTTATTTGTTTATTTTGTATTCTGATTGTTTTATGACACTCCAGTATTTATGTATTCATCTACTCATTATGACTTCATGAGTCACGAACTCATCACATGAAAAGAGGATAATCAGTAACAACCACGATAATATAATCATGGATACCAATTAAAATTTAATTTGGCCATCACTTTTTGGGTTTTCTTGTTTTGAAAAGAAAAAAGCGCGCAGACGTGAAAATTATAAAATAATCGCAAAGGACAATAGCCATTTTTCGCAGCTTATCAACAACGTACTTATTTAATAATTTTGAACTCTTTAAAGTTTACCTGTATTTCCCCGCATTATATAGCACACATGTACCATTTTGAAGATACTCACGGATCCAAAATAAGTGTCATTTTGGAATTGTGCACACTTATTAAGGAGTTAGCTAAAGTTCCTGATATACCCTTATTAATTAGACACAATTTTCACTTCTCATTAATGATACAAGTTTATTGCATAGGAAATTGCTAAGGGCAAGTTTGGAAAAATGTCTTTCGTATGCATTGGAAATACAAAACAACATTTATTTTGGATTAATTTTTATTTGCCAGAAGGACACTTATCGGAGGGAGTATGTGTAACAGAACTTCCAAGCACCCAGGCCCCAGCTAGCTAGTAATAGTCTTCAACTAGTAATGGAATGTCAGTGTGCAAATTTTCATGAAAAACTCAAATGAAGCTCATTGCTTATTTTCCGCCTTGGAAAATTCTCTACATAAGACACCGAGTAGGAGAATCAGAATGATTATTGAATCAGATTCATCTAACATGGTTGAGGAAAAAGACCGTTCTCATTGGTAGTATATATCATGAGGCCGTTTTTCGACACCAAACAAGGGAAGCCAATGAGATTGATTCTCTGGCTAGCTAAGCAAGGATATCATGTTTTTTTTTGGTGAGAAAGGTGGGCATTGAGCCCTTTTTATTTCAATAAAACATTACATTAACCAGAAATTGGAAAACCTAATACATCCGCCTCTAGAAACTGCATAAGGGGGCT
>ONZK01002719.1:1599-15188 GCA_900322385.1 Pharnaceum exiguum | reverse complement strand
GTGAGTACTGAAAGCCATGTGTAAGGAGTCTTCTCCCACTGCATATTTTAAATCAGTATGAGACTTTTGTTATTTATAACCCTGTTCTGCAGAAAATGATCCATTTTATTGTTGTATATTACTTGAAGCAGCTTGAAGGATCTGTTGATGAGGAGTCGACAAAGTCGGACGAAGAGTATGATGATCTAGCTATGCAGGATGAACAAGAGAACAGCTACTACTCAGATGATGATAAAGAGTTCAGAGAAAGTTTAATGCCGTCAGCTGACCGTTGCTTCTCAGAATTCGTTGATAACAAGGTGAATGGAGAAGCATATCCTCCAACTCTAGAACTGTTCTTGAGAACTCAAAGCAAACCACTGCAAGAGCACAATGGCTCGAATCTTTCCATATGTGTGGACAGAGGAGAGAAAAGGCTACCTCATCCAGGCAATGCTAGAATGAGGAAAATGTTACCTCACCGTCCTGATCACCAGTACGCAGGTTGAAACAGTGGTGTGTCTGACACAGTGGTGTTTCAGACCTCTCTGGAACCCTGAACTGTATAATAGCATTTTGTTGCTGCTTGTAACTTGTAGCCGGCTTTCCATCCTTGTACGAAGCAAATACCGCAACCTCGCACAGAGCTGTATGATTTCAGTGCTTCAAATACACATTGGGGTTGCTCAGTTCAATGGTTGAGTAGACGAGACCATTTTTGGCAGAGCTGTGACTGTGTGTGCATTTTTAGTTGAAGCTCCAAAGGTTATGCTGTAACTGTAAACTTTTACGACGCATTCATACTGACAAGAGTTCACCAACTTGAAACACTCAACATGGAGAACTTTGTGCTGATCTTCTGTGTACCAGTAGTTGAGATTTTTTTTATTGGTAGGGTAGATAGTGATTGTGAGCTTGATTCATAGCCTGTTCTGCCACCTCAAAACAGCAAGATGCAAGTTATTTGATTGTGCCTACCTAAGCGCTGCAGAGGGTCCAGTGTAAGTTGACTTTGTTGTATAACAATTGGTAATGCAGGATGTGATACATGCACACAGCCGTCATTGTAGCAACTTGGGTCTTTTGCGCAATGAAAGAAAAGCATGATTTTTGCCTTTGATAGTACTTGACTACTTTGTATCTCCACTGTTTTGTTCGGATTGATTGATTGATGAGCCATTGTTTAATTTCTCCAATCCAACTTCTTTTAATCTCATCTTAATCAGCTCGGGCGCTTCATAATTATGAAATTAAGGTTAAGTTGTTATTGTTGTCGTAACCCTCATCAAATCAATTCGTAGTATATGCACAAACATTTTTTATGCAAATTTTCTTTCTTCGTAACCACCACTTGCTCAATAGACTTGTAAACAAAGATGTACACTACTCTGACTGCTGAAATCCTTCATCAATGATTGGATAAAACCCATAATGTACTGGTATTTAGCCGTCTCCTCCTGCGGCTTCCCAACAACATCCATGATTCTGCGTAGATTTGTTAGGTAAATCGCTGCAATTGCTGTATAATTTGTTGGATATTCGTCCTAATTGAAACAACGGATACTCCAAGGAAAAAACCATAATAATTAAGGAAAAAGTTGTGTGAAACCGTGGTACATATTAGACGGGTATTAGTGACCCATCGGCTACTTAATAATAACCTCCGACTATACAATAATGGTTCCTCGGCTATACAATAATTACCTTTCTACCCAGACTCATGTATGTAATAAGTTTACGCAAATGAATAATCGAACTAACAAATAAACTTTTTGTAAACGCCTTTATTTATGAATTATGACATTATAATGACCACTTTTCATTACGTAATGTAAATTCCGTCTCAAATTTATTGACATAGATAGTCAACTACTCAACGTAATTTGGATATGAAAATGACAAGTAATTTGATTTAAAATCATTTTTATGATGAGTAGTATAACAAATTAATTAATCATATACTCGTATCTACTACAAAAGAAGGATTAACACCTGACAAATTAATTCAGGTGACGATAATAGGCTAATTAGGTACTACCACATTATGTCATGTAGGCATAGATATATTATTTATTAATGTTGTTGGATTAGGAGGGTGGAAGCTAGAACAATAAAAGAAACAACTTGATGAATCATCATGATTATAAACTAACCCTGGAAAAATTTGGTGAACCATGATGCTATGCTTGCAATAATCTTGGTGGTTACTTGTCAAAGCAGAAGAGACACACAAGCCAGTTCAAGTGACACACATATATTATCATCATCTAATCTAAATAATAAATAAACAAATAAATGAAAATCAATCAATAAAAGCCACATAGGAGGGACAAAGACTTAAAGAGGGAAAACTGAAATGAAAGAAAGCAACGGCCGCTAAACTACCTAAGGAAAAAGAAAAGATAAAAACGAAAGACACAAAAGAAACAGAAGTTTCAAGTTTGAAGGCAAAGTCAAGCACTTCTTTGAGTTCTCCCACCTTCCCTCTATTCTCTCTCTCTACACACAGAACGAATAAGCTCTATTGTGTTTTTCCTTTTCACTTTGTTTGGCCTTTTGGGTGTTAGAGTTATCAAGTTGTCATCATCAACTATGAATGCTAAAGCAAAGGTTTCTAAGGAGCTCCATGCAAAGCACATGAAGGTCAGTTTATTTACCCTTCTTTTGTCTTTTCTTTGGTTTTTATTTCATGGGTTCTTTGGTTTTTCTTGTGGCATGATCATATATGTTAGTTGTTTACTAGGTCATGTAAAAGTGTATATGTCGAAGAAAATACGCAGAAATATTTGGTTCTTTTTTTTTGGCAAAATTCTCTAATATGAAGTTTAAGTTGATATTCCTCCTTCGTAGACTAGTATGCAAATAGTAGTGTAGCACTGGAACAAAGTTTGTATATACTGTGATGCTTGCTAAGTTGCTAGCATAAAATTATATGCTGATCGATAATATGCGTTCTAGAATTGATGCTATAATGTCTTTAGTGGATATTATTATTAGTATATTACTAGTGTAGCATAATTGCATAAACATTAGTTCTCTCTGAGTATATGATGTTGTAATCCCTTTAGTGGATAGTGGTGTAGCATAATGCTCTGTGATGCTTGCTAGCTTGTTGCAAGCACACTAATCAAAAAGCTTTGCTGGTTATTTGCAAAGGAAATCAGTGACCACTTCTTTCACTTCAGTTTTATATGTTCAGCAAGACTATTTCTTGTTCCTGATAACTGTTTTTTGAACCAACTGCAGCTGGTTACAGTAACTTGTATCTGTTGTGATAATTAGATATAGTTTCCTTGACATTGATGGAGATGGGAATTGAACTGTGCTTGGTGTTAGTTTTTTTTTTTTTGTTTGAAAGGTGTTAGTTTTCTATAGTAGTGCTTACTGTTTCTCCCACCCATATAAAAGGATTAAAAAAGAGACTTTCATAAGAAGGCTTGAATGAGCTTGGAAATACCCTCTCCACAGCGGTCTACATAGACTCTGAATTCAGAATTGCAGTAGAATTAGTCACTCAGCTCTGTTGTGTTTGAAATGTTATGCAGATATTAGAAGGACTTCTTAAGCTGCCAGAAAATAGGGAGTGTGCTGAATGCAAAGCCAGGTATGTACAAGTATTATGAATGAGTTTCGGATTATTATTCCCCTTGGATTTCGTAATCTTACTAGAGCATCTTGGTCCTGGCAGAGCTCCAAGATGGGCTAGTATAAATCTTGGGATATTCATATGCTTGCAATGCTCAGGAATTCACCGGAGTCTTGGTGTACACATATCCAAGGTGAAACTTTCGCAGCTTATGCATCAGTTCAGTGTCTTTTTTCACCACATGCTTGCAACAAGGCTTACCTCTACGAACGAGAAAATCTGTTCCTGAATCCTGATTGACCCTAAAATGAACTGCTTTATTTGTACGCACAACCAGTTGAATGAGCAACTTTAATTAAGTATACTGATTATCCATGCATTCAATGATACTCAGAGTAGCACTTGTTCTTATTCTGACTATCAGCTAATTGGAGTTAGGCGCCGGTAGTCTTCCATTGACAAACTCATATCTCGAACAATGATGCTTGTGTTTTGCCTCTAGTAATTCACAAAATGACATTATTATTGATTCAGATTTCCTAGTCCTGTGTATTCTTGTCCATTCATTCAGAAGTAAATTGGACCAACTTAGTTTAGTGATTATTTTTTTTGACTAGATAACTCTAGCAGCTTTTGTTCCCCCCTGCCCTAACTATCTGAAGCTTCAAGGTTTGGCTTTGCAAAGTGAATATATGCATGATGTTATTTGCTTTTTCTGTCTCCATTTCTCCGCGCTTGTTGGCTTGTTGTTCCCTTCTATATAAATTTTGGAATAGCTGCAGTACCTGGGACTTTGTTTCACCGCGCATCTAGTAACCGTGTTATTATCAGTTAGGGGCTTGTCGCAACTCTCAAGAGGACATCCTCCTAATTCTTCTTCATTCCTTTCTTTTCAAAATGAAAATTCTAATAACCATGTCATGAGATTTTTTAATTGCTTTTCCAGTGTAAATTTCATTCCTGCATATTGCCTAACGACTCGTGTTTCTGCAGGTGAGATCTGCGACTCTGGATACTTGGCTGCCTGATCAGGTTGCTTTTATCCAGTGTAAGTTCTTATTTTTTTACCTGCTGCTTGATGGTATCCAATATGTGGCATGTGTCTTGTAAGTGATGCTAATCAGAAGCTTTCTCTCCTGTCATTGGGTGCAGCCATGGGAAATGAAAAATCCAATGCCTACTGGGAAGCAGACTTACCTCCTCATTACGACAGAACTAAAATTGAAAGATTCATCCAAGCAAAGTACGGCCTCATAGGAAAATTGGTATCGAATAGTTAATTTGCTTGTTGCATCTTGTTGAACTTCTTTGTCAATATTCATTGAAGTCCTAATCTCATCTCTTGTGGTTGCAATGAATCTATGTAGGTATGTTGAGAAAAGATGGATTCCAAGGGAGGGTAATGGAATCAAATCCTCACCAAGTTTCAAAGTGGAACAGCCTGTTCCGCTTTCCCTAAGTCCTGTGCCGGGTGATATCTCTGCAGAGAAGGCTATTAATCAACGCTTGTACAAGGAGAAAAAAATTAGTCCAGATGTGGGAAAGGTTGAGGCGGGGTTATCTGGGAAAATGAACACAGATGAAGATCTACTGAGTAAAAGAGAGCAACATCAACCTGCAAAGAACAAAGAGAATTATCAACCTACGCCAGGTCTGGGTGCTGCAGAGCCGCAAAGTGCCAACAGTGAACCTACCAAAGAGCCAACAAAGGTAACTTCCAAGTGTTTCATATGCATTATCAGACTATGCTGTTTGTTTTAGCGTATTTCAATTTTTTCCACTTTCTTAAAGTATGGATCTGCAATACGAGATCTTTGTCATATGTACACTTATCCTGGATGATTCCAGGGGGGGTGGGGGTGGGGGGTGAGGGGTAGGGGAAGGACAAGAAAAGATAAGTCATTTTTCATGCTTTCCCAATGCATTATCCGAGAATCTTGTATATGAATGTAAGAAGTTCAAAATTATTGAGTTGGAATTCAGATGTGCAAGTGAGCAGGTATAGATAGACCAGTTGGCCTTCAATGTTTTGATGGAGATTGATTTCCTAAAGTTTTTGTTGTTCCAATTGTAGGCCTGGTTGCCTACTGACACTAACAATTTGACAGCTATTGTTATTATTTCAATCATCAAAATTAAAGTGCTTCCCTCGTGATTTAACAACATTGATAAGAATGAATTGATTCACCATTTCTATGGTGATATTTCCTCCAAAAAGAAAAAACAACATTCATAAGAATGCTGATTGACATGGTTGATGTAGGTCAAAAGAGAACCTACAGCTGTTGATGCAGTGCCCACTGTCCCAATACCCAAAGCTGATTATGCCACTGAACTCTTCAGAACACTCTATATGGACGACTCCATAAACGATTCTTCTTCCTCTCCTGAGGCTAATGAATGGGTCCATTTCGAAAGTAAGCTTCTCCTTGCCAGCTACAGCATTGGTTTTCTCCCTTGTTCTCTTCTTGTTTTCTTTTTCTTTTTCCATGAATCTATGGGCCGGGTGTGGGCAAAAGATCAGTTTTTTAATTTTCTTCTTCTCATACTTGCCTCTCAATATGGTTCCTGACTATGTGCAGCTGATGAAGCAGCATCTACCCAAGTGAGAAAAGTTTCATCTAAATCTTCTGGATGCAAGGTACATCCTGAGCCTAAAGTGCAGGATATCCAAATAGCCTCAGTGGAGACTGGTCATCCAACTAAAATTCAGAAAGATGCAAGAAATGACAATCGAAGCCTGTCAGAGGTAAATTGTTCAGTCACTTGAATTCATTATTCCTGTATTTTCTGATAAAATTCGATATGGAGCTTCATATGGAGTTACGGCAAGCTATAAAAAAAGAAAGAACAAAAAAAGAGCCAGTGAATCATACTTCAGCAGACTAATGCTCCATCTTCATGTTCATCTCAACTTTAGCGGCATGCAACACTTCCGCAAGATAGTTCCTTCCCTTCTAAGACGACAGCTATCGATTATGGTGGGTTTCAAAAGACTAATTATTTGACCGTAAATAGTTTTCAGCAGCCACCACCTATAAATGGGAGAATCAACCATACAAAAGAAGTCCACATGCAGGTATTTAAATGGATTATGATTTAAATCAGTTTGCATTTAAGGAGTTGACCATTATGAGTCGATCGTTTCTCTGATGGTTTATATGTTTGTTTATAACAGACGAAAAATAATCAGCCATCAAAGTTCAATGAAAATGGCAGTCACTATACAGTTTCCAGGTAAGGGCAGTTCTTCAATTGCAGGCAGTTGAATCACAGATAATTTCCGAGGTGGTGAAGGACATAATAAGTAGAATTGTACTGTGGCAATATCATTTACGCTTCCATCAAAAATGTTATCTCTGCATGCATATAATCTTAAATGACAAGTGCACAACTAATTTGAATGGGTGTAGCTGTAGCCTGTAACATTAAACAATGGTGTAGACGGGCATGAATCTTAACCTGCTTTCACCGTCTTTTGCAGCATTACTAGGCAGATTAACAGGACACCGGCTACCCCAGCTAAGAGGACTCCTGCAGCATTGCCAGTTTCCGGTTTTGACTACGACTTCTCCTTCCTAACAGAAGGGATGATCAGAAAGCAGTGAAGTTGTTAACTGCCTTAGCTAGATAGTCATAAAGATTAATGTATAGGGTTTATTACTCAATTGATTTATTGATTGTATATTCTTCATTCTTCAAAAGGAATTTGTCCAAAGCTTGTAGTTTGGCTCCTTGTATATTCTTGATTTTCCTCTAGTGTGTTTATATACATTCAAGGATACTAGGTTTGCACAGTTTAAGCTGCAATTCAAAGACCATACATATATATATTCCACACAATTGACGCATTTCTGAAGTTATTCTTCTTGATTCCTTAAACGCAGTTTTACAAACTAACTTAGTTGAAGAGCAGCAACTGATGGGAAACTAGCTATATTGATGCTAAATTGCTAAATGCTATCCCATGGTTGCTGTCTTGCTGACCTTACGTGTTATGAGGGTGCCCGGAAGCTCAAACGTTATGGGCCAAGCATTACTGTCAATGCCTATAGTGAGGTTTGCAAGGGCCGGGGCTTATCTGTGGCGACCAAAAGTTCTGAAACCTTTGCCTTCTTCAATTCGTTCAGCTATCCCTTATGGAGGGAATTGAAATTGCCTCTTTTGACAAATGGGCAAACTCAAATCTGAGTATCAGTATTGCAACTTTGCAAGTGCACCAAATAAAAACCTAAAAGGGTCAATCCTAAATGAACATGTATGCCTCGGTCTCAAAGTGAAGACAAAATTGAACTTGAATAATTTGGATTCCTGATGTTTTTTCTCATGGGCTTGGACCTGATCATGTTGGTTCATGTGAAAGTATTGAATAATTAGTGTAACACTTGTTTTTTGGTGTAATAATCTGAGATGTGAAAGATTTGACTCTTTTTTTTTGGTGTAATAATTAGTGTAACTTTTAAGTGCCTCTCTTTAGATTTGGAACTGAAATTGTTATTTTGGTAACACTGAGATGCACTTGTATAATTTAACCACGATTTCCTAACAAGTAACATCCATATGCCACCGACGTAGCTATTTTTTAGTTCAGTTCAATTTTATTTTTTTGATTCAATTAATAGCCTCTAATTCTTAGGTACACCGGGTGTACGGGTACACCTTTTGCATTTATAACTAGTTTTACAACATATATCATTAGTCACATTTTTAATGCCACTAGTCAGTCCTTTTATAATTAGTCATAAATACATAAGGTGTACCGGTACACCCGATGTACCAAAGACTTGCTGATTAATAGCAAGGTTGTTGTACGTGGTTGAGAGATGTGATCATCTGCGGTACTTTTTTATGTGGTAAATGGTGCGCGCAGTAAATTAGAAAAGGAAATTAAAAGAACTCCATCAAAATATTACTATTTTGTCTCTTATTTTTGTATATTTTGCACAGTACAACTTACTACACCACTTTACTGGAGATGATCCCACGATTCCATCTCAATTGTCGAAGCCAATTCAGGTCCAATTCTAAAACACGGTTACGCTAGCAACTTTGCACTGCATGAAGGGGATGAAGGGAATATTCTTAATTGTCTAATTTAATCAAAGCAGGGGAAAGCCCATACCATTTGCTCCCATTCTATTATGCCACACGGAGATCAACAGATAGGTGGACGGCGTACAAATGCTCTTTTTGATCCCTAATCAATAACAACAACAACTCAGTCAGATCAATCCCGACCCATCTCAGATGGGGTATTGAGGGAGTCTGATATACGAACTTATTCCGATTTGAAAAATCAGGAGATTGTTTGCAAAATGATCCACTTAATACCTAATCAGATGGAGTAATGAGGGAGTACAATGCAACGTCATACGAAGTAATATCCATTTATTGAACTTTTCTTTTTAGGGGATCCAATTTTTGTTTCTAGTACTGGTATGTGAGGTCGAAATTTTGCTTCCAATTTCCATCAACAAAGAAATTTTGCTTCCAATAACGTAAATTGTCAATTTATCTGTAATAATTCTCCACCGGCCTTCACAAAACTAGGACAGAAACCGTTAGAATGTAAACTTGGCAATTAGTAGTAACGGGTTAACGGCCTAACTGCCACATTTCAGATCCTAGCTTGGTCTTTACTCTTTAGTCAAAACTCACAACGACTCCTACTTTGGTTGTTTTCACTTAATCGCCATGCAATTTTGTCATGCAACTTCCTCCTCATACATATGAATGGATAAAACCTTATTTTAGGTACAACCAACTTAAAATCTATATCCTCTCTAATGTCCACCTAATTGAGTTTATTCACACATGATTTTCTACGCCATCTTTTCAGATGACATTTCCCGAAGAAAGATGTCTGTCTTCCAAATGTAATAAAGAACATTTGGAGTTGCTTTTTCTACAACAGTTTTCCTCCATCTTCAAGTATTTCAAAATTACATTAAATTATTCTTGATGAGAAATTAAATATATATTACGGAGTAGTCTTATTCAAAATTAAGGGGTGTTTGATCTGTAAATTTATCTGTAAATAATACTCCGTACTTATTGAATATCATCGCCACCAAACAAATGAACACCATCACTTATATATTTTTGGGGTTATTGGTGAAAAACAACAACAATCGAGCGTAAATCCTCATTTAATTGGGGTGTTTGCTTGGGGCTCAGGATATACGCAACCTTACCTCGTCTGTTTGTTTTATAAAAAAAAAACAGAGAGGTTGGTGAAAAACGATGTCATAAATTTAACTATAACCGAAAGAACCAAATAATTTAGCTGATAACAACAGTGTTGTTAGCTTATAAAAGTAATTAGCTTGACATAGCATGTTTATTTAATAAGATTAAAGCTATATTATTGTTAATGTATTGAACGAAATCAAAAAATCATGTCGGATATTAACAGTGCCATATTGATCGACCACAACCTTAACCAATGTGTGATGCAGCATTACTAAAGATTAGATTTCACAAAGATTGAATATACCAGCAGTTTGGTAGACTAAGGTAAGGTACGTACTATAGTACTCAGGTATGGACATCCACTCCTATTGATAATGACATAATTGAATTGATAATAAATTAAATTCAACTAAATAAAGATAAATAAAAATGTAGTAACTAATAACTTTAACCTGCAACGAACTTTTAAGGATCTTTTAGTGATACATATACAACCAGTCAATTATCCTCAAGGATAAAACCGTGTTTTAGTTGCCTGAAGATAAGCTCTTTTACCCATACCTGGCATAAATGTAATAATTTTTTATTAAGAAATAGATAAGACAAATTAACTTTCACTTCTTGTGTCTATCCAACGAACAAGATTACAACTAAACAAACGGATGTCTATTGATACTCCGTAGTTTATTTGAAACAAATAAGAACAAAAGGAAATGAAAATTAAAGAAAGTTGGAGAAGGTTCCTGCTAATATTCTTGTTAACCCCACAGTTGAAGCAAAAAAGGCTTTTCCACATATGATTTTTGTCTTTTTATCACTATCTTCTCCATGAAGTCTAACTTATAAGTGCACTGATTTTCGGTCTTTGGCTACCCAAATATTGAAATTTCTCCATTGACCGTCGTTTTCCCTTATATCACTCTCCACAAGTACACAAGGCAATGCTACCTTCTGGGGCAAATTAAAATGAAGGAAAAGAAGTATTTGTTTTCAACGATTGAGTAATTTGTTCACACTTTATGTCACACCAGTACCTCCACCGTCCATGATCCGATATAACTGAAAAAAGCGCTAGGAAGTTAACCGTAACAGCCTGAGACCAAGATAGAGGCACTTGCAGAATTGTAGGCCCTACTCATTTGTAACTTATCGTCATCTTAATTATTCAATAATCTTAACCTTAATTTTTAAAATAAATTTAACTTTTACAAATAAAATAAGCTTAACTTTTATAAATAAATTGGATTCGTTTTGTCAGCCTCAATTTAAGATCTTACACACGAAGAAAACACCCTCAATTCTGCTACGTCCTCATATTTTATGATAAATGAGTCCGAAAGAGATTTGTCTAGTTGCAATCCAGGTAATTACAACAAGTGAATAAAGTCAATACTACTTAAATCAGTTCTAATTAGGTCAACTCATTAATTAACAGGGGGACACGAGTATTGTGTTACGGAGTTCAATTTACAAATACTCATTTACCGATCTAATTCGAATTGACCTTCACCGCTTAATTAACCTATCATTGTACCGTTGACCTCTTTTTTTATTTATTTTTCAAGAGCATCATGATCATGATATACTGAAGTATTGATCCATTCAATGTAGGACTAATCGACAACAAATTAACAATCAAGTGAATCTCTATTTAACGGGGTGTTAAGGGTCAAGATTTATGCAACCATTATGTATGTTAAACTCTAAAGAAAATTTTACAAAAATATCGAAAGTGTACTCATAATTTTACTGAACTCACTTATATTATTTTTTTTTTAAAGAAATACCTTAAAGCAACATTTACTTATTAAAGAACTACTTTTGACCAAAAAATCAAAAATATGGACGAAAATATATACCCTCGGTTGTTAGACATTCCTCCAATTCTTTTTCCATTTTCCTTTTCATTTCACCGCACCCTTTCCCCTCTCAATTTCCCTCCAAAATAAGTAAATGTTGTTTAAGTATTTCTTTTTAAAAAAAGTTGATTTAACAAAGTTCAATAAAATTATGGGTACACTTTTGATATTTTTGTACACTTTTCTCTAAAATTTTGATAGAGTACTCGCATTAAATTTTTAGTGAAGGCGTGGAAAGAAAATCTTCAATTCTTTTGTATACCTAGTGGTGTATATTTATATTTGGTCTTTTTTATCAAAGTATTACATCATCATACTCATAAATTTTAGTCGTCATCAAAATATTATTAGTCACCCTTATGACTAGTATTGGTCATCATATACTAAGGCTCTGTTCGTTTCGCATCTTACTCAATAATCTTAAGCTCGACTTATAAGATAAGCTTAACTTCTTCAGATAAGTTGTGTTCGTTTTGTCAGCTTATGAAGATAGTTTATCAAATACGCTAGCTTATTTGGTAAGTTGTATGAGCTAACTTATCAAATAATCTCATATCAATAAGCTTTCTATATTCCAATATTACCCATATTGAAAACATTACCTCTTATAATTGACAATTACAATTGTCTTTTCTTGTCATTTTACATACATCAGCTTAAGCTTCAACTACTTCATCCGAACACCATAATTAAATTATCTATTTAGTTTGAGCTTCAAATTTAGCTAATTAATCTGCTTCAACTCCAGCTTCAGCTACAGTTTAAACTTCAACTAGTTGCTGAACAAACTCTAAGCTTGAAACGGAGGGAATACTCCTTAATAGTTAGTTTAGTACCACACTACCATATGTTAATAGTCATAATTTATCATTATTAGTGGTCTATAGTAAGTTTACACCTGATATATCAAAAACTAGTGGAAGAAAAATAGTTACTCCGTAGGTTTTTTCTAAATAAATTAAGGCGAAATTGTTGGGAATAATCTCTACTTGGGCCGATTATCCCAAAATAATCTCAACTTCAAAAATTGCTGGGAATTGAATAATCCATACTTGGACCCTTGTAGCCCGAAACGATCTAATTAAGTTTTTACAACAAGTTTTTTAATAAATTAAACCTTACTTAAGTCATCAATTTTAATTTTGACTATGAAATACATTTTTTTTTTTGAATATATGCATAGCCAAAGTTTTTATTTTATATTTTTGACATATTTTAAAATGTCACAAGATCATTTTGGGCTAAAAGGATCCAAGTAAGGATTATTCCCATCAATTTTTGAAGTTGAGATTATTTTAGTATAATCGGCCCATATAAGGATTATTCCCAATAATTTTGCTGTAAATTTAAAGAAAGCCTTTGGGATTGGTAGCAAGTTGGAAACATAGTGCTAGAAAAACACTGGCAAAACTACGAAAGCAACAAAATTAACAATGGTCGGCTGTGTGTGGGGGTAGGGGCACGTGCAATGGGCATGGCCCCGCGCCTCTGGATCCCATAGCATAACCCCCGGGTACAACGGTCACATAATTGACCGTTTGATGAATCTATCTAAGTTTTGTATGTGTGTGCGCTCGAAAATCACAAGCCTCAGGAAAAAGTAATTCTATCACTATCTAATACTATCTCCCTCCAAAAAAAAAAAAAATACTATCTCCCTCCAATTTTTTATCATATAAAATTATGCAAAAATTGATTTGATTCTTACAACTTATGCACATACGGAGTATAATTTTGTTATTATTAGAAGTTTTTAAGGTTGGTTTTTTCTTCATTATTACCCCCTTTTTCCCAAATTGCATATAAAAAAATTGGATCATTTCAAGTTGTAATATCTTCATTTGTTTTCCATTTACTCTTTAAATAATAGGTTAAAATTATAATTGTTTTTTGAAATAATTGTTAAAACCCAAGACCTGTTGCCAAAATAATCTCATAGAAATGATTTTTTTTTTTGGGGGGGGGGGGGGGGG
>ONZK01002717.1:25793-46328 GCA_900322385.1 Pharnaceum exiguum | reverse complement strand
GCTCTTCTTTCATTCATCGTACTTTTCAAGTCATCGGGGAAGGAAAAAAGAAGAATGAAATTAAAAGTTATTTTCTTTTGTAAACAAATATTAGAAAAATAAAAATATTTGGTTTGGAGTTGTCCAATGCTACATGGACACCATGTCTGGAATTATTTTCAAACCAAACCTAATTAGGGAATTAAAATTTAATTCAACACCATTTTGGCAAATCACTCTCATTTTACTCTAGTTTGAATTAAACTTGTCGCAAACATAAGAATGCTAAATTGTAGACTTCTTGTTCTTTTTCCCATGATATCCCAAATGGGTTGATCCTCGTCACCACTGTCCACTTATGATTTATTTGATCCTTTGTCAACTTGTTGGATACTGCACTTTTACGAACAAAATCAGCGAATTCGAAATATGATTAACTTGATTGAAATATAATTAAACTGTTTAATCTTAATGTCATACCAATTCTATATGTATTAAATTGATTCACTACGGAGTAAAGCTTTGTTTCATCTGGTTAAAAGTTTATTAAACTGATTTTTTTTTTGATCGGTAAATTTAAATTTCATTTCATCACCAAAACATATATATACACGCTTTTACATAATATTGCTATCCTAGTATTAGTAATATGGCTCACCTTGTAGGAAGGGTATCCTTAATTACTAATACTATTCTATCATTCTATCTACCATGCTTTTCTCTATTGTATTAATATTCAACTTCTTCCTTTTATATACATAAAAAAATTCTTAAAATACTCTTTCATTACAACTCTTGACTGCTGCATTCGTCTATCCCATACCGCCATATTTCGTTCTTCCCAGATTGCATATACCATTGCCGCCACTGAGCTCAGTAAAATTTTCCGTTGAATCTTGCTTCCTTTGAATCTTTTCAGAATCCATTTGACTACTTCATTCAGTTCAGTTTTATGACACACAATCTACATTGTTTGCTTCCATATTTCCAAGCATCTTCTGGCAAACCCACAAGCAAAGAACAAGTGCTCCTTATTCTCTGTTTCAATTTCACACATTGGACATACTTCAGAGTCGCATATGTGAAACTTCTTCAATCTCTCTCTAGTCTGAATTCTGTCAAGTATTACTAGGCAGCAAATAAACTTGTGTTTAGGTATATTCAGACCATTCCAAATCCACCTATACCACCACACTTAGCATTTCTACCTTGCAGCCACTCATAGGCACTATGAGTATTATACATGTTGTTTTTTGATAAGCTCCATTGGTTTCCTGCAAATGCTGGCATCAATTCTTCTTTCACTTTGCACACTTTTTTCCAATACCAACCTACATCTGTCTTTGGTTTGTAGGATCTCCATTGAGTATCTTTCATATAAACATGATTGACCCATTTCACCCATAGATTATCCTTTTTCGACGCAATATCCCACACTAAATTACCTATTGCTGCTGTGTTAGCAATATAGAAATTTTGTATACCTATCCCACCTTCTTTCTTATCTCTGCAAACAATCTCCCATGCTACCAAGGGAGTCCTTTTATACTCATGTGTTCCAGACCATAAAAAATTTCTGCACACATTAATCACTTGTTGTAGTAAACCCTTTGGCAGAACAAAGACCCTTGCCCAGTAATTATGCAAATGCAATAGTACAACATTGATCAAGGTAGTTCTAGCAGCGTATGATAGATTTCTCGACCCCCAAACTCCGATCTTCTTCACTATTTTTTCTACCAGTATTGCCCCATCTTCTATATTAAGTCTCGTCCCTTTAATTGGTACCCCGAGGTACTTAAAAGGGAGTTCCACAATTCTCATTCCAGAAGCTTGAGAGACTCTTTCCATTTCCCCTCTCTCCATGTTATGGCAGTACATGACAGATTTGTTGTAGTTCACTTCCAAGCCCGAAGTCGCAGAAAATATTTTCATTGCAGCTAGCAGTTTAGCCACATCTTTGTACTTCCCTTTGCAGAACAGTAACAAATCATCAACAAACATCAAATGGTTCAATCTCATTGTTTTACACTGTGGGAAAAACTCAAAGTCTCTCTGTTTCCCAATCATCACCAACAGTCTAGTCAAATATTCCATACATATTACAAATAGTAATGGAGATATTGGATCTCCTTGTCTCAATCCTCTTTCCCCTTTAAAAAACCCAGCAAAGCACCATTGATCATTAAAGAAAAAGTTGGTAGTAGCACAAAGCATGACCCAATCTATGAATTGTCGAGGGAATTCAAGTGCTTTTAGTAGTTCTTCTAAAAAAAGTCTAATCCACTGAGTCGTATGCTTTCTTTAAATCAATCTTAATCACACATTTTGCCCCCCTTGGGCTCTATTGAAATGTCTCACTAAGTCTTGACATATCAATATGTTATGCACAATATTTCTTTCACTCACAAAACCACTTTGATTATGAGAGACAATGAATGGTAATACTGGCTTCAATCTATTACACAAATTTTTTGATATTACCTTATATATTAGATTGCAGCAAGCGATTGGTCTGAATTCTTAAATTGATTCTGCATTCTTCACTTTGGGAATCAATGTGAGAGTAGTAGCATTGATGGCTTTCAGCAATTTCCCTTTTTCAAAAAATTCCATGACTGCATCTATCACAGCTTCCCCAACAGTTTCCCAGTTTTTCAGAAAGAAGTCACTTCCAAATCCATCAGGTCCCGGGGCTCTGTTGATATCAATAGACTTCAGAGCTTGCTTCACTTCTTCAGTTTTTACTTTTTCAGTTAGTTGTTTCTGCATATCTTCAGTCACAATATTGCCTTGTGAAATTACAGCTTGCACTATAGGAGTACTATCTGGTTTTTTAGTACCCAAGAGGCTTTTGTAATATTGTAGAAATGTAGTCACAACTTCATCAGGTTCAGAGCACTCCTTTCCTTGCATGTCCTTGATGCCCACCACTTTGTTCTGCTGCTTCCTCATTTTCAAACTTTGGTGAAAGTAGCTAGATCTCCAAACCTCAACCATTGGTCTTTGGCTTTTTGATTCAAAAAACTATAGTATGCATCCATCTTCTGTTTGAACTCATTCAGTAATCGTCTTTCTTCTATCAACAATTCCTGACTTGATGTGTTCTGTTGTATCTCAATCTGACATTGCAAAACTTTATTTTTCACTTCATTATATTGCTTCTCAATGTCAGCAAAACCACCCTTCTTCAGCTCTTTCAATACTATCTTGAGTCTCTTCAGTTTTTGCACAACAACATACTTCTTTGTTCCATTCACTGGCCCACATATTATAATACCTAAATGGTTTCTTGCCTTCCACTATCTTCATAGCAAAATTAACTACTAAATGTGAATGGTCAAAATACCCTTCAGGCAATACAATTGTTTCTGCTTCCATACAATCTCCCCATTGCTCATTTATCAACACTCTATCTAGTTTACTAAATGATTTAGGCCCCTGGTGTCTTTTGTTGTTCCATGTGAAAAATTGACCTCTTGTTTTCATTTCAGTCAATCCACATTTCTCTAGACACTCTCTAAATTCAATCATATCAATGCTTGGCATTAATTTCCCCACATGTTCAGTCGGGCTTATTATTCCATTGAAATCCCCTCCAATCATCCAAGCTCCTTTAACTGTACTTGCAATTCTGCACATATCACTCCACAATAATCTTCTTTCACTACCCTTGTTAAATGATGCATATACTACTGTCCACATAAAAGATTTCTTCAATAATAAGTGCTTTACTTCACAATGTATCATTTGTGGGCTAACTTCTATAATTGATACCTCAAAAAAAAATTGGCTTCCATACTACCCATATCCTCACACCTGGGTGTTTGGATATATTAGTAGTAATACACCAATTAGGAAACATATTTCTATATACTGCTCCAATTTTATCTATTTTCACATGAGTTTCTATAATGCCTGCTAAGCCTATTTTGTGCTTATTTAGGAGAGAACATACCTCCCTTTGTTTGTCAAGAGCATTTATGCCCCTGACATTCCAGAAACATGTGCTATCCATTAGCATTTGAGGGAATTTCACCCTCCAATTGCTTATGGATTTCTTCTCCCTCTTGATTCAAATCCTTTCCTTGCTTTTGTTTATCACTTGTTGGGTCTGTTTGCACCACTTCCATAGTGCTATTTACTGTCTGCACAACATTGTTTCCATTTTTTCCCACTACATCAGTCTGATTTACTTTCTGCACCCACACTTCTCTATTTCTATGCAATAGGTTCACTCTTCTGTTTCTGACCCCAAGTACTTCTTGTTCTCCATTATGCGTACGTACATGTTGTTGAGGCTGTCTCTCTTGCTGCATTTGTCTTGGTACAAACAAAGGCCTTTGATCCTTTGCTTCCCCTTGCCTGCAAATTGATGTTTCATGACCGCACATTTTGCATTTTCCACATTTAACTGGTTTTCACTTATATTTCACTTCCTGCACTTGTGTTTGTCCCCAAGCATCTTTAAACATCACAGTGTCAGGTAAGGTTTTATCCACATCTACTTCATTCATCACTCTTCCATAGCTCATAAACTCCTTCTTTGCTGTAGCATCATCAGTTCTAATAGGCCTCCCTATTAATGTTGTAATCTTAGACAATCCACTCGCACTCCAAAATGAGATATCTAAACCTGGCAGTTGGATCCAAATAGGCACCTTTTTCACATCTATATCATTGACATCCATTCCAGGTACCCATTTGTTAATTATCACAGGTTTATTATCAAATAATGGCAGTCCATTATTGATAGCAGCCTCACAGCTTTCTTTTGAGAGAAATCTCACAATATAGAAACCTTTAGCATAACTAGCAACTCTTTTTAATTTAATTTCCCCCAAATTCTTCTTATAAACCCTTCAAATACATTCAATGGTGGAATTGCTCCCAAAACGTGGCAAACTACTGAATTTTGCCAAAATTCTATTTTAGTTTGCACATATTCAACAGTAAATTCCATTGTTTCCTGCCCAATTACCATATTCTCCGGGTAAAGAAGTTCATTCCATTTTGAATTTCAGGATTAAACAATGAAGCCCAAGTACGTGTTTCCTTGTTTACCTCAGTGCGAATTTCAGGTGTTACTTGACTTACTTGTGCAGTCGAAACTGTAGATGGTTGACCCGTCACAACTGGCTGATTAATGGGTGTCCCCGCTGCACTTCCATTCAGATCTAAAATCAGGATCCCCAAAATTTCAGCTAGGGTTCTTGTTCCTCTCGCATCTGCTGTGTTTGGGATGTGTCGTGTGTTTGAGATGGGTTATGTGTTCTTGTTTGATTGATTACTTGATGCTGTATTTTTTCCTCTCCCTTTTTGTTTTGATTTCTTCCCCATGGCCTCACCGAAGTGAGAGAGCTCAAAATTTTAGAGAGAGAAACCCCCGCCTAATTAATTAAGATCAGTAATTATTAAACTGAACTTAATTGAACTGAAATAAATTTTAGTGCGTGTAATTGTAACTAAATAATTAATTAGATTAAGTCGACTGAAATTGAATTTAACTTAAATGTAACGAATAAGTTGGACACAACAAAGCCTAAGTAATTACTCCCAATAATAACAAGATTCGAATCACTCATACTTACCACTTTACTCGCAGTACTTAACCATTTTACATTTTTACATTACCTCATACAATACTAAAGACATTGTCGGAGCCACGTTTATGGCGAACGCGCAGTTCGGGCACCTATGGCTTTGGGAAAAAATTGAAAAGAAGGAGGGAAATTAAAAAAATAATAAATAATTGAAGTGAATTACACAATAAACAAGTAGTGCACCATATAACTATCACAAACAACAAATGACTCTATATTCTTTACACCTTATGGACTTATTATGGTAACTAGAAGGTCCCAAGTTCGACTCCGCCCCTACTACGGAGTGTACTACTAGCAGTCTTGCACCAACTAGTAGTGTCGAGAGGGTTAGTCAGTTTCTTTTTGTTAGAGATATTGTATTATACTAGGAAACAAATACTGTACAATATCTTTACGGTATTTCCCTAGTACAATACAGTATCTCTAACACTTTTGTTAAAGTATCTCTGGAAACTTACAGTATTTATTTCCTATTATAATACAATATCTCTAACACTTTTGTTAAATTATCTCGGGAAACCAAATTGTCAAACATATTTCTTGGATAATTACTGAAAAACATATTGCTTAATTGAGTTGGATTTTGTTCATTTAATTTGTTAATTTGCATAGCTAACAACGTTCAGTAAGGGCAACTTTATCCCTACAACTTTAGTGAGTTGTAAGGGAGTTGCAACTAAAAGTGTAGGGATATTCTTATTGCACTTTTGCAAAGTGAGGTATTCATATGAATACCTCTTTTGCAACTCTAACATTAAATGTACATGATTTATGATTTGTTCATGTAATTATTATTTTTTCCATAAATTTTATACACGTCCAAATTTAAAAATAAATAAAATATTTGGAAAGTTGCAACAAAGTTGTAGGGATAATGTGGGGGTGAAAATAGAGTTATAAGCAGGGTATAAGCTGATGTGGCATGCATAGAAATTTGTGTATAGTTGCAAGTGAGTTGTAGGAATAAACTTGCCCTAAAGCATTCTGTTCAAGGAACAGACAACACCCTTATGTGAGATAAATCAGCCACAATAATTATTAAAGGGCCAAAATGCGTTGATCAGTGGCTTTTCTACAACTCCTTTGAAATTAACCTATAATTCAAAAGATATATTTTCCAATGAAGCATATCATCCTTTGGGGGTTCATTTTTGTATGTCCTATTCTAAGAACTGTAACAGAAATCGTATCTGAATAGTAATAAATATGTTGTTAGCCTATTAGGCCTTTGTCCAATGTTTATAAATCACAATTTTTTTTGATGGCAATAAATCATAATTTTTTTTGATGGCAATAAATCACAATTTTTTTTGATGGCAATAAATCACAATTACAAACATGTACAAGCTTAAATATATATATATAGTGAAGACTGTAGCATCATCGGTCCAACAAACCCCTCCCCTCCCCCTCTCAGAGATAAACATAACAATAGAAATAAAACAAAGCTAGAAAAGAAAAAGTTTGTAGGGAAAAATGACATGCGATGTTGTTTTCAACTTAATCATCAGTAAGAAAAAGTTAAGGTTGCTGATGATAGTGTATGGTATAATGTGCTTAAGCTTTTTTCAGGTGCATGGTGATGGGTCAAAGATCTTCGATGTCACTACATACGGTGCCGTGGGAGATGGAAAAACTGATTGTACTAAGGTACATTTTTTTCTTCTTCGCAAAATCAATTAGCAAACTACAAACCCTTTGCTTTGCAACAAGTCGTTCTTCGTCTTTATACGAGCTTATACTGTTATCTTTGTAAGTTAAATAATTTATTTCAAGCCTTAAGCAGTTAATTAGCACCAATGCACCATACTTAGAAAAGATAATTTTTGTCGTAAATTGATGAAATAATTGTTTTTCTTCAGCTTTCATGTCTCTTCCCTTCAAATGGGTGATTTTACATACATAGTATCATAGAGAGATTACGGGTTTACAGCACACAAACAACAACAACAACAATCGAGTGTAATCCCCATTTAATAGGGGTACTCGACGTCAGGATGTACGCAATCTTACCCAGGGTCGTCCCACAATTTTTCGAAGCCCTACGTAAATCGATTTCGGGGTCCTATACTCGTATAAAAAAAATTCCAAAATGTTTTCCCAACATTGATTAAAAAATACGTAAAATATGAATATCATATTTATAGAAGTTTTTGTAGATGTATTACAAAATAAACTGATTTGAGGAATGAATCTTATTGTTTAGGGAAGATAGGGATATAGATTTTGGGATTCACTTTCCTAAATGAAATCAAAGGGTGTTTTGTATTTGAATCTTATTGTTTAGGAAAGATAGCGATAGCCATTGATTCATTCATTTTTAAGTTGTCCCCAGAGACTTATCTTGTACCTTAACTAGTTTTATTTTTAGTTTATTCTATTTAAAAGAAATTCTATAAAAGATTTATTTAATGATTTTGTTCATACTTTAATGGGATTTTTTTACTCATTTGAGTAGTCAAATTTTCAATTGACCTACCGGTTACACCAATGACCCGCTGACCCAATCCTAGGTTTTAAGACTATAGGAAGTTGTGATTTGGTATGAACAAGGTACAAAACTTGATGTCCATTCTCCCTTTTTCCTTTCCTTTTCTTCATTCTTTTTTATAGCAAAGAAACAAGAATTTCACTTTCATAATAAGCACTCCTTTGTTTCTTTTTATGCTTTTGTTTGGAAATTGCACAACATTAAGAAAGTATAATTTTGACTTAAAGTGACATACTTGTCCTTCTATTAGTGAACAAATGGTGTAGGACTAGGTATGGGAGTAAAAAGAACACAAACTTAAGGACTACAATGTCATTTTGAGCAAAAAAAAAAAAAATCAACACAAAAGAAAATGAGAGAAACAAAAAGAAACACAAAAAGGGAAAACTAGAGAAACAAAAGGAGACTAAAGGAGTATTAAAAAAATAATTCGATTGCTACTTCATTACTTGATACTCCAAATTTGTGAAGTGCAATTGAAATTTTTTTTTAATTTTTTTTTGAAACTTGACGTAAGATAAGTTTTGTATTTTGCCTCTTTAAAAAAGTAACAAAATTCATCTGGAAGATTGTAAATCATACCTCTAATTTTTTGGTACTCTAGGTGTACGTGTACATCAGTTTTTTTTTTAAAGTATTACAACATATATCATTAGCCACTTTTTTCATGCCATTACTCAGTACCTATATTATTACTTATAAATTCACCCAATGTATCAAAGACTTGACGAATTCTTAGAGGGACATTCTCCTTACCTACCTAAAAGTAATGAAGAAAAAAAGATGCTAATGTGTACGTAATTCCTTGAACAGATTTTTTTTTGAGAAAATTGTACGGAATTACCTTATAAAGAGTGTGTTTTGTGAGAAACTATCTTATATTTTTCTTTGAACAAAACTACCTTATATGAGGGTCAATATGGTCAAGTAGTACCAAATTGAACGAAAAGTCAAAAATACCCTTAATGAGACATGTGACGGGTACATGTTTTATATGGCCTCTTTTCATATTGTAATATCAGTACAATTTCTTTATGTTTTTTGTGTGTCACAAAAATTACTCCCTCCCCCAAATTATCTCTTTTTCTTTTACTCATTTATTTACTCCCCCAAATCAACCATCCATCTGTCATCTTCACCCACCTCATTCACCTCACATTCTTTTCCTTTTCCCATTGTTTTTTCATTCTAACAATACTCCATCATCATCAACTTATATCATCAAATCATCACTATGTAAAACATCAAATACTTAATATTGCCATACCCTTTTCATATTGACATTGGTACGTATCCGTTAAATAACCGTGTTTCTAAATGCTATATATCGCCATTAGTAAAAAACAAAAAGATACAACTTTAACATTTTCAAGCATGAGCAGTTGAACATTTTCGATGTTCAACTATCCTCCCCTACACTCCTCAAAAAGTCGCTTTTTAGAAATTGAGAAATGTGATAGCCAGTCGAAATATTAAGCCAAACTTTGACAACATCACTACTAAATCACCCTTCTTCTATAGTCCATTCAACCCCTCCCTTCCCCCTTAACCAATTCAAGCTTTCTTTCTCCTTTTTAGTTTTTTTACCTGAAAATGATTTAATTAAATAAAGGGTTTTTTGGATTTAACCACCTACAAAAGTTCTGATTTTTTAAGAAACCACCTAGAATTGTTAATTTTTTAACAAACCACCTAAAAAAGTTCTAATTTTTTAAGAAACCACCTACAAAAGTTAGTTTTTTAACAAACCACCTAAAACAGTTCTAGTTTTTTAAGAAACCACCTAGAAAAGTTATTTTTTTTAACAAACCACCTAAACTACTCTAAAATTGTACTAGATATCGCCAAAATGAATTTTCCATCCAAATATGCAAATAAAACGGCTACTTTGTCTATTCATATATTTTTCTCCATCCATTTGTTTGTTCTCCTTGATTCACAATGTTACAATTTTCTTTTCTTTTTTAATGCCAAGGTTGTCGTTTGTTCCACACCGCCAACAAAACTCTAACTCCATTTTAGTCTCTTTCCATAATTGTCGCCTGTCAGGCTGTTACTATTAACATGGTAGATTTTTTTTGTTTGATCGAATTGGGTGTATGGCGAATTGGTGGTTGAGAAATGTTGGCGAGAGAGGGAAAATAGGAGTTTGAGAGAAATAAAAATGAGAGAGAGAGAGAATGAGCACTGTGATTGTCCGAGCATGTAGTAGTATGTTCAAGTAGTTGAACTAAAAGAAATTGGCTTGATAAGAAAAATCGGGAAAAAGAAGAGGTTAAGACATAGGAGAAAATTTGTATAGGGATGAAATAGTCATTCCATATAGGTTTGTTGGTATGTGCATATGGTGGGATGAGAGATATGGTAGCGGTGAATATAGTTTGTGTAAATGGTGGTATGAGAGAGATGGGTGGGGGAATATTGTTGGTGTGTAAATGGTGTTGAATGGGTAGGAGATATCGAGTGTAGTAGTGAGGTGGGGGGCTTAATAATCTTTATATAGATGAAAAGGGTGTGACAATATCAAGCATATGCTCCTTTACATGCCCCATTAAGGGTATTTTTAACATTTTGTCGAATTTGGTAGTACTTAACCATGTTGACCCTCATATAAGGTAATTCTTTAAAAAAAAAAATTTTATAAGGTAGTTCTTACAAAACACACTTTTTATAAGGTAGTTCCTTACATTTTTTTTTTTGGAAAAACAACAACGATTGGGTTTTGGGCTATTTTGCAGGCCTTCAAAAGCGCATGGGCTGATGCATGCGTATGGAATGGGATTTCCCAAATTGATGTTCCTAGCGGGACTTACTTGGTTGGACAACAATTATTTGAAGGACCGTGCAAGGGCGCTATGAACTTTCAAAACTCTGGTACTCTAAGGGCCTATAATATCGACGTTGGTGACGATTTTTGGATCAGTTTCAAGTATGTAAATTCGCTAAATATTTATGGTGGCGGTTCTTTCGATGGTATGGGCCACTATGCTCTGAGCAAGAAACTCGCAGATGACACTCCGGACGTCGTCTTACCTATGGTAGCTTCTCACTCCCTCAAACTCAATAGCTGTTTTAGAAGAAATATAAAATAAATTGGCAAAATTGTTAGGAATAATCCCAAATTGGAGCCATTATCCTAATAAATCTCAAGTTAACATATTTATCACAATCCCAAGTTGCCCGACTTTTCACCTGAGCAGATTAATGATAGCCGAAAGGCTACTTTTCAATTAAGACTTGCTTATCTAGCTAAAGAACACGTGCCTAATGGTGACTTGCCTCTTAATTAAGTTAAATGAGAGTACGTGAAGCCCACGTGACTCCTAACTCACCTTATGCTCATTCTTTTCCTTCTCTCATTTGACTTAATCTGCTACCAATTCAGCATTAGGCGTATTTAAATATGAAAGTGAACACTAAACAATAAGAAAGATGAGAACATTTGACCCTAATAGAAAAAAGATGCTTGGTGTGATTCATGGAGAAACACATGCAAGAATTGAATTACTCTAGGGGCAAGAACAAGTTGAAGAAGCTAACAATGTTTTCACCTTATTTTGATCTCTTGCAGTCATTGGATTTAGCGTTTGTCAATGATTCAAGTGTGACTAATGTGAACTTCATCAACAGCAAAGGTGCTCACATGAGGCTTTTTATGTGTCACCACATTGACTTAATTGGCTTAACAATAACAGCCCCAGGTGACAGTCTTAACACAGATGGCATCAACATTGGTTATTCATCCAATATTAGAGTCTCAAAATCACACATTTCTACTGGAGATGATTGTATTTCATTTCTCCCTGGAGCTGTAGATATCAATGTCACAGATATCTTTTGTGGGCCGGGCCATGGTATTAGCATTGGGAGTCTGGGATCACAATCTAATGAGCCTGCTGTTTCGGGAATAAACGTGATGAATTGCAATTTTACTAATACTTTAAATGGGCTTAGGATCAAAACATGGGCCACGAATAACCCAGGGTCTGTAGCTGATATATTGTTCCAGAACATCTTTCTTACTAACGCTTCCAATCCTGTCATCATTGATCAAAACTATTGCCCTTCAGGTCAATGTCCAAAGGTATATTTTCAGTGCCTTCACATTTATCCCTTTGCTAATCCTTTTTCAGGTCTCCCTTTAATTGGCCGTGTTTTGCTTGTCGGTAGTAGTAGAGTTCAGTTTTTTAAAGTCTAGTTCAGTTCAGTTCAGTTTTAGTTATAATTTTAATTGTCTTCAGTTTTTTTCAGTTCAGTTCAGCATCTTTCAGTGTTTTTTCAGTTCAGTTTAGTTTTTTTAGTTCAGTTCAATTTCAGTTCAGATTTTCCCAGCCGACCAAAACACACCCTTGGGCTGTTTTGTACGTCCGTAATACTAGAGTTAGGTTTTTTTTTAGTTCAGTTTAGTTATTATTATAACTGTCTTTAGTGTTTTTCAGTTCAATTTTTTCGGTTCTGTTTTTTCAGTTCAGTTCAGTTTCATTTCATATCATTTTGAACGACCAAAACATACCCTTACTAGTCCAACATATGTTGAACCATACACTTCTTAATAGATTTTGGAGGTAGTTATTAGTTAGCTACAGTTTAACTCAGTTAAGCCTTACTGGTCTTTTAAAATTTCTTTTTTTTTGAAAGTTCTGCTCAAGCTCTACTTGCGATTTATTAATTTCTAGTTTAACTCAGTTTAGCTTTAATTTGTTATCACCTCAGTCATATTACAATATTGAAGGCAGCAAAGTTAATAATGTAACCTAGGCGAACGTTATTAAACAGTACGTAGCATGATATGAAGATGGTGAAACTTTTACATTTTTGATTGTTTGCATTTTACAGGGAGATTCACATGTTGAGATAAAAAACGCAAGGTTCATGGACATTTGGGGAGTTTCAAGCTCGCGAGTTGCAGTTAACTTTCAATGCAGTAAATATGTACCATGCTATGTTGAAACAAGTAACATCAATTTGCAGTATGACGGTAAAGAGGGACCAATAACTTCATCATGTGCCAATGTCAAGGGCGTTGCATCTGGAGTTGAAAACCCACCATCTTGCATCTCTTCTAAATAAGTCTTTTTTGTTTTCTCCTTTTTGAAAGTGTTCTGATTAAGTGAGTACTATTAAATTATTTGGAAGGTGTATGAGCTTCCAAGTGCTGTGAGGTCAAATGATGTCACCAAGGAATAATTGTCAAGTAGAATTTTACAAGATACATAATTTCATACTCCGTATATGCACGCATTTGATTACTCTTTCTCTTTACAATACTACTAGATAGCTCAACGTGAAATATGATATCAGGGCAATCAGGTTACCTTGGATAGCAAAGTTGTGAAAAAAGTAGACCAGTCACTTTTAAAGCTAGGCACACCACTAACATCAACAAACTAGGCCTTTGATGTACCACAATGCTTTATCATCTTGTTTGCCACTTCAATTTGTGCCGTTCGTGATTACATTTAGAAGAATTGCATTAACAAATCAGGTACGGTTGGGATTAAGTGGTACATATATAAAATGGTACTACTATGCCATTATGCGATGACAAAGCAAGCATGTGATCAGACTATGCTATACAAGTTCTTAGTATTGACTAAGTAAAGCACATTGTAAAAAAACTTTTGCGAATAGAAAAAACTCCATGTACAACCTCATATCACTTAGTACGCTGACAATGTGGTGAGGTATTAGTTTGCAAAGGTAGATACCCTAAGAAATAAAAAAGTACAATAATGTAAAAAAAGAAGTAAAAAAGACATTGAAACCGTCTCTTAGATCTTATAAATATTTATAGATTGGGTAAAACAAAACAAAACATTAAATTCAACTAATCATAAACCGGAACAACTTACACCATACGAACATCTGAGTTGTACCACTTCACCATATACCTCCAGTACGTGTAAAATTTTAGTAATCATCTGAGTTGCGTTGTAGCATTTCACCGTACACCTCAAGAGTAAAATTTTATTAATCATCCATCAAAATTCACTAATAAATTCGAAAGGCTCACTAATTTCAGTTTTTTTATTATAGGATCAATGATAATTGAGATAAATATATTGTAGTAAAGAAATTATATACATGTGTTAAATTTGTGAGTAGGGTGCATTAAATGTTGTACACATAAGGTGTACGGTATATATAACTTCTCCTAAATCATGCTTTAATTTTTACTTCTCGGTTGCAGCTTTAACTTAAAAAGCTGTTTTTTTTTTTCAAAAAAGAAAAAAACCCAGTTGGATTGGTGTAGTGGTTCACAGTGGGGCGATGTATCGTTCACCAAAGGTGGATACCTTGAGAAATCATAAAAAGCTCTCTTTTTTTAGACCCGATATTTGATAATTTTGAAAGGAAATACCTTCATCCAATACAATTCCAATTCAGTTAGTGTAATTCAGTGCAGTTCAAACTTATTGTAGCCCCGCTTCAAAAAACAAAAAAAAAAACTATTGAAGCTTAAACTAATGAAACACCGGTTACACGGCATGGTTTTAGATTGAATGAAAACTAGTTAAGCTTTCTTTTAAGATAGTAAACTAGTTATAAACCCGTGCGATGCACGGGGGTCATAATAGTTTGTTTTAACAAAAATTCTTCCAGTTTAATGATATTTATAGTTAGTTTTATTTTTTGGTAAAGTATTGATATAATAGATTAAATATAATTTTCGTATCCCTTTGATGATTTTTGGAAAATATAAACTGTAGTTTGAGTGAGTAAACTTATAGTTGGTAGAACTAAATTTAAATCAAGTATTCATATGTCATTGTTACTAATATTCGCAAATTTTCATTTGAGTAAATTTATAGTTATTAGAACTAAATTAAATCAAGCATTCATATGTCATAATTATGAATATTCGCAAAGTTTTATTTGGCACTGGTCCTATATTTTGGATGTTGGTATTGATATTTTTTTTTAAGTTGTGTGTCTTAGACTCTTATCTTCTAGGTAGTAATAATTTAAGAAAATAAAATTTTTATAAATAATTGAAATGTAGTAATTAAATAATCTTTTTAAAAAAATAAAGGGTATGGTGTTCTTTCAAAATTTTGATGAAATACGGTGAATGTCGTCACCCTTTGTCTTATAGATGTTTGTCTTACACAAAGTGTAGGTTTTGTATTTGATCTATACACTCAAATAGATTTTGGAATCCGGGTAAAGCTGCGTATATCAGACCTCCCCAATACCCCATCCTAGAGGGGATTCTACTGAGTTTTTTGTTGTTGTTGTTGTTGCTGTTGTTGTTGTTGTTGTTGTTGTTGTTGGTTGTTGTTGTTGGTTGTTGTTGTTGTTGCACTCAAACAGATTTACTGAAAAAGACTACATAAAACGTATCAAACACAAAAATCAATTATATTCGCGTCAAACTTGAACTCGATCGAATGACCCATTCATTAAAAATTTGAGAGTAGTACATTCATTATTTAAACACTAAAATATTAATTAAATAACTATTTTTTAATATAATTTATTTAAATTCAATTGAATATTAGTTCAGTGTGAAATGGTAATAAATAAACTATGATAATAAACCGTTTTGATAATAAAAAATTGAACATTAGATAGATTGAAAATTTCAAACCCAAATCAAACAAATGACTAATCCCTAACTCAATCTTAGATAGAGTTTACAAATGTTTGATTCTATTATTTTGTTTTCTTTTAAATAAGACTGCGCTTTATTTTTAGATTATAATATAAATGTTGGACAATTAAGATGCCACAAAGTTAGATCAATTCTTGTTTTCATGTATATTACATGAGAATATAGGGCATTCTCTTTTAATCTTCTAAAAAGAAGTTATTTTCAGTTAGTAAGGATGTGTTTTGTTCGTTGTAGTATTATAGTGTTTATATTTATAATTTGAATTGCCTTTAAAAAATTTCAGTTCAGTTTAGTAATTTTCAATTTTTTTTCACTTTAGTTCAGCTTTTTCTAGTTCAGCTAGTTCAGTTCATGTTCAGGTCCTTACAAACAAACAAAACACGCCCGGAGTTAAGTTAAGTTATTAAGTATACTTTAGTTTACCTCGTTTATGTTGACTGTAAGAAGTTGTGACATGAATATATATCCATTCATAATTTTTTTTATTCATTTATCATAGAATACAAATTTAGTGTCAAAACAATTAAACTTAAAGTTTCATTTTAGCACATTGAAGTTTAATTTAGTTCTTTTCAATTTAGTTCATTTTAGTTTAATTCAATTTAGTTCATTTTAGTTTAGTTAGTAGAAGTTGAAAAGAATGTACCCATAAATGTTAGATTTTCTTTTTTATTTTCTTTATTTCATGACATATTAATGCTATATTTGCCACATGTCAAAAGAAATGCCATATGGCAAGATAGAGAGGATAGTTAGAGCAAACTTTGCTTTAATATATATTATTATTATAGATGTGAGGATTAAGAGTCCTCATCCGAGGGGTATATATAATCCGAAACTTTTGAAGCTTTATTAAACTATATATAAAAAACTAATCATAAAATGAATTCATTGAAGAGAATAGTGGGAAGCGTTTATCTCATATCTAGTAATCGTAAGAAATTGTGACATCAAACTTCATTTGAAATTATTTGCATATCGTTGAAAATGTCTAACCATGTAATTTCACAAAAGTCCAATATTAACAGCTCGTTTGGTAGAAGGAACGAGTATGATTGGGATTAGTTAATCGAATATAGGATTAGATAATGTGGATTGGGATTAATGGAGGGGATATAATTATTCCTTGTTTGTTACATGAGATTTGGATAAGGATTAGTTAAAAAAATTATCTCTCCCCTAATAGTTGCTTCCTTTGAGATAAAAATTGTGGGATTAGCAGTCAAATGATCCTTATCCTCATCCCCCTCTTAATCTCCATCCCTATAACCAAATAAGGGACTACTAAAAAATTGACACACAATCCCAATCCCCTTTCCCTAATCCCTCATACCAAACGAGCTGTAAGGGGGTTTTGATCAGTGTCAAAATTATTAAACAAAAATTTATTTTCCCATATTTCAATTCAATCCAGACAATAAAAGACTAAATAAAAGAAGCCCATATGCACAATCCTTCAATACTTAAGTCCTCCATCCTCTAGTTTCCTTAATTTACGATATTCAGTTTTTAAGATTTCTTTTAACTTATAATAACTTGAATAAATTTAATCAAATTTTAAAAAAATCATCTTAATTCAATTTAGCTTGGTTCGAAATTCCTAATGAACGATGTCTTAATTACAATTATTATTTTTTACAATGTATCAAGCCAAACACGATAGCATCAAGAATGATCAAAGTTAATTACCAATTATTATTAATTACGTTTTTCTAATCTAGCATTAATTGTCTATAGAATCTAATTACCACTAGGCTAAGATCAGCTCGCTAAGGTATTTAGCGAGTGTAAAGGGACATACGTATCGATAAACTCTGAAATATTTTACTTAAATTAATTCGATCACACTGAACTAAAAAGTCACAAGTTGATGAGTTAAACTGAACCAACTGAAGTATACCATTGTGCTAGATCATACTTCATGTTGAATTAAATGATTTTCAACTAAATTAGGTTACGTCCTATCCAATTTATTGACGAAGTTCAATTTTCCAGTTCATCTCAGTTAATGTAGCCTTTTTTCCATATTTGGTTTTCGTTATAGATTTAAGTAAGTTGTACTCCCTCCATTTTTAGATCTTATTTCCACTTTCCTTTTTTGTATGTTTCATAATCTTGTTCCCATTTCTATTTTAAGCTTTGATTTTTACCATTATACCCTCACTTCTCCTACCTAATTACCCAACCCAACCTAAATTACCCCCACTTGTGCAAGTTGCCCCCTTCTCCACTTGTTCAATGGAGGTTAACTTAGTAACTTTACAACATTATTAAGATTTGTACCATATGTGAAGTGGGAACAAGATTAAGAAACGGAGGGAGTATTACTTTCCGATTAAGTTTAGTATTTTACAGGTCACTTTTGTTTGTTTCATCCAGAACATTTCATTTCAGGTTTTCCTTGCTATCAAACTAGGTCATAGACTAATCAAGAAATATGTTTTTTTTTTTAATCAGAAGAAATATGTTCTCTTGATTACCTAAACGGAGCATGATTATCTTGTTCAATTCACGAATTAATACTCATCATCAATCATCATAGACAGAAAGAAAAGTGTACGTTTCTTTGTTTGGCCAAAGTCACAATTTTTAGTTTTCATTTTCATTGTGGCCTTGTGGCCGGGCATACATAAAGTTAGGTACGCTTGATGCTTATGGTCTATTTCTATCCTATTTTATTATTTTAAGATTTTTTCGCTCGTACTAACCAAAAGTTGCCCAAGTCCAAGTTTCGACATCTCCCCACCCAAATATAATTTTTTTTAAATAAATCATTTATGTATCTTACTAGTTATAACCCGTGCCAAAGCACGAGATTATATTTTTTTTATTTTTCTTTGTTAAAACTGAAATTAATTTGAGAAGTTAAATTCTTGTGAGAGAATTTGACATTAGTTATATAAGAATGAATTTATTGATTTTCTATTTTTTAATTAAGTGTTTGTTTTTTTTCCATCAATAAATTAGGTTGCGAAGTTATAAACGTGGGTTATACTTTTAAATTTTAATGCTGGTGTATATACTTAATTTATATGAACCCGTCTTATATATTAGTGTGGGTCATGAATGACTACCTGAGGGGTCACTAATACTCAGTCTTATGAAACAGGTCCATAATTTTTGTAGAAACAATTTGTATGAACTTGTTTTATATAGGAAAAATGCCATTTTAGATACCTGACCTATAGCATAATACCAATTTGGGGTCTCACTTATTCAATATGTCAATAAGGGTACCTGACCTTTCTAACATTGTACCAATATGGGTACAATGTTAGAAAGGGGTCATTATTGTTTATTCGAGGGGTCATTATTGTTTATTCGAGGGGTCATTATTGTTTATTCGAGACTGGATATGAGGGGTCATTATTGTTTATTCGAGGGGTCATTATTATTTACCTATGCTCGTCTTATGTAACAGAACAAATAGCTAGCAATCTGCTCGGCTGTTGATTTCAATTCAAGTACTTTTTCTATCAAAAAAAGACATTGCATGGACTAATCGATCACTGTATGTCCGTGTGGCGTTGTTAAAACTTCATTACCAGATTTATTAATTATTATCACCTGTATTAATTCCCTCTTCATTTTGTTATGTTATGCATCATCGCAATCAGAAATCCAAAAGTACCAAGACAATCTCTTTCGTTTATCATAAACAAAGACCATCTCGTGCACAGCCCCACGCCTATAACACCGCCCGAGGAACTGCCGAATGCCGACAACACCTGCTCCACGCCGATAACACCATCGGCCCACCTCATCCCTCTGTCCTGCGTCGTTAGCAACCTTAAGTCACGCCACCTCTTCCCTCAGTTTGACGGCTCATCCTTCAGACTCCCCTTACCGGCCAATAACCACGCCGCCACCACACCACAATCCAAACACCCCTTCTACCTAGTATCCTCACCGACAGCCCAAAAGAAAACCCAGTTAAAGTACTAATGGGCGTAATGGCATTTAATTAGGATATTGTTAGGACAAGCCCAAAGAAAAGAAGACTTGGTAGAAGGTACAAGAATAAATAATAGGAAAATGAAAGTTTTCTAATAATAAAAGTAAAAGTAAATTAGGATAAAAGTAAAGTTTGTTTCCTAGTTTATTTAGATTACTTTTTTATAATTAGGAAATTAGAGTCCTATTAGGTTTATGTCTTGTTCACCAAGTATTAGGAAACTACTAGCCTATATATAGAGGGCTAGGCTTGTAGAATTGTATAGTGGAAAAAATAGTGGAGAAACACCAGTCAATTGGGAGTTGGTGTGACAAAATATTCTAGAGAGAGCTTTAGAGCTAGGTGAGAATTTTTTGAGAGAGGAGTTTGTATTACTTCGTTAGAGTTGGAAGTAATAAAACTCAAAAGTTCCACATATTATTGTCTCTTGATCTTGCTTTGATTGGTAATTGTTTTTCCCTTGTTGGCTCAAATTTATTGTTAGTAGACCCATATTTCCTAACAATTGGTATCAAGAGCTTGTGTTTAAGATCCGCTGCGTGATGGAGGATTTTGGGTCTATGATGAAGTTTGAGTATTTTGATGGGAAGAGAAATTTTACATTATGGCAAAGTAGATCAAGGATGTGCTTATTCAACAAGGGTTACATAAAACTCTTGAAGATAAGAAGCCTGCTGGATGGGATGACTCGAAGTGGGAAAGCGGAGAACATCATGCCACAAGTACGATTCGGATGGCCCTAGCACCTGCAATCAAGCACAACGTACTAAAGGATACAAATCCTAAGGTACTATGGAGTAAGTTAGAGAAGATGTATGCTTCTAAATCTCTAGCTAACAAGTTGTTCTTGAAGAAAGATCTTTACTCGCTTAGGATTGGTGATGAAGAA
>ONZK01002717.1:709-18205 GCA_900322385.1 Pharnaceum exiguum | reverse complement strand
AGAATGAGCCGAGCTCGAGCCTCATGTTTTCCGCCTCGTCAATCTTCGAGTCAAGCTCGAGCTGCAGGCTCGGCTCGAGTTCCGCTCGTTTACACCCCTAATTAAGACAATACTTACAAAATTATCCTTATCAATTCCTAATATAATTTGTTGAAATTGTATAAAGTTATTCATTTAATGAGAGTAATCGTTGCAATCAATAAGGGGTAAACTTGTAACTTAAACTAGTTTCTCAATATGTGTGTTTAAGTATAGGATAACACTTGATCAGAGGGATTATAGAATACACATGAATAACACAAAAAATTATGTGAACCCGTTTAATATATGAGACTGAGTATTAATGACCCATCGGGTAATTATTAATGACCCCTCTGATAAACATTAATGACCCTTTTTCACCCAATTTCATATATGAAAAGGGTTCAAACAAATTTTCTCCATGAATAATAGTGGGATCGGAGTGATACCACAATGAATCAATTAACATAACTGAATATGGACGACTGGAAATTTCCCTCCATCTCTTCAATGAATATAGTTTGTGATTAATTTTTAATAGTTCAATTAAACTTCAATAGTTTAGGAATTAAATCCATGAATGAGGGACTCTTATTCATCACAATAATTACTATCTTAAAAAAAGCTCAAATACTTTTGATTCAATCTAATACACCATGTCGTATACCAAAGGTTTCATTATTTTGAGCTACAATATTTTCTTTTATTTTTGAAGCGAAGCTACTAGAAGTTTAAGTTGTGCTGAATTACACAAACTTAAATGGAACAATATAGGATGAAGCTAATTCCTTTCAAAATTATCAAGTAACGGGCTCTCCATAATATAAAATAAAATAGCTGAGCTTAATAACTTAGTTAAAACTGCAACCGAAAAGTAAAAATTAAAGCCTGATTTAGGATTACTTGAATTCGCTTTTTGTTTGCGCATACATCTTTTCGGTGAATTAACGTTTTGTTTTGGTTTACCAATCTATTAATATTTATAATATCTAAGGGACGGTGCATTTTCAATGTCTTTGTTACTGTACTTTTTTTATGGTGTACTTTACTTAAAACAAACTTAAGAACTTCTACAGCATAGTTTGTTCTTATAATATACATTTAATTTCAAATCAATAATGGTGTCAAAACTTCTTATAGTCACAAGAGGTGAGCTACATTAATTTAATTAAATTGAAATAGACTTAACTTAACTTAACTGGAAAGAACATACCCTATCTTCGGAGGTTGGAAAATAATGTAGAATTCAATGATCACAATTGATAACATGTGTGTTTTGATAAAAAAAAAAAAAGATAAGATGTGTGAAGCAAGTTATTTATACGATGGAATGAAATATGATAACTATTAAATGCATAGGGGTCATTAATATAGAGGTAATCATATTTTTTTTCTACATTAGTGACAATTTTTATTATTTTTTTAAAACGAAGCAACAATAAGTTTAAGCTGCACTAAATTACGCTAACTAAAATGCAACTATATTGGATAAAGCTATGACTTTCATTTCATGGTAAAAGCTAATTCCTTTCAAAAATTATCAAATAACGAGTTCCAAAAAAATAAAATAAAGTAACGAAAAGTAAAAATTAAAACCTAATTGTCGTGATATCGTATTTCATGTTGAACTATCTATTGTGAAGACTGAAGAGAAAGATAAAGAGTAATCAAATGCGTGCATATATGGAATATGAAATTATGAATGTTTTATAATTCTACTTGACTTTTCCTTGGTGACAATGTGACATCATTCTACCTCACATTACTTGGAAGCTCATACATCTTCCATATAATTTAATAGTACTTCGTACAACTAACACTTAATTAAAACACTGTCAAAAAGGAGGGAAAAAAACACTTATTTAGAAATGCAAGATGGTGGGTTTTCAATTCCAGATGCAACGCCCTTGACATTGGTACATGATGAAGTTATTGGTCCCTCTTTACCGTCATACTTCAAATTGATGTTACTTGTCTCAACATAGCATTGTCTATATTTACTGCACTGGAAGTTAACTGCAATTCGCGAACTTGAAACTCCCTGAATGTCCATGAACCTTGTGTTTTTTATCTCAACATGTGAATCTCCCTGCAAAATGTAAACAATCAAAAATGTAAAAGTTTCATTATCTTCATATCATGCTACGTACTGTTTAATTTACGTTCGCCTAGGTTACATTATTAACTTTGCTGCCTTCAATATTGTAATATGACTGAGGTGATAAGAAATTAAAGCTAAACCGAGTTAAACTAGAAATTAGTAACCGCAAGTAGAGCTTGAGCAGAACTATATTGAATTAAAATTTTGGAAGACACCAGTGAGAGCTGTATGACTATCGAAGCTAAGTAATGACTATGAAATGCAATTAAGAAGTGTATGGTTCAAGCTCACATATGTTGACTAGTAAGGGTGTGTTTTGGTCGTTTAAAATGATATTAACTGAAATTGAACTGAACTAAACTAAACTAAACTAAACAGGAAAAAAAAAAACTCAAGTTTTTTTTTTTTGAAATTAACTGAAGACAATTATAATTATAACTAAGTTGAACTAAACTAAACTAGAAAAACTTAACTCTAGTATTACTGACGAACAAAACACAACCTAAGACGCCAATTAAAATGGGATCTGAAAAAGGATTAGCAAAGGGATAAATGTGAAGGAACTGAAAAAATACCTTAGGACATTGACCTGAAGGGCAATAGTTTTGATCAATGATGACAGGATTGGAAGCGTTAGTAAGAAAGATGTTCTGGAACAATATATCAGCTACAGAGCCTTGGTTACTTGTGGCCCATGTTTTGATCCTCAGCCCATTTAATGTATTAGTAAAATTGCAGTTCCTCACGTTTATTCCCTTAACAGCAGGCTCATTAGGCTGCGATCCCAGACTTCCAATACTAATACCATGGCCCGGCCCACAAAAGATATCTGTGATATTGATATCTACAGCTCCAGGGAGAAATGAAATACAATCATCTCCAGTAGAAATGTGTGATTTTGAGACTCTAATATTGGATGAATAACCAATGTTGATGCCGTCTGTGTTAGGACTGTCACCTGGGGCTGTTATTGTTAAGCCAATTAAGTCAACGTGGTTACACTTATAAAGCCTCATGTGAGCACCTTTGCTGTTGATGAAATTCACATTAGTCACACTTGAATCGTTGACAAACGCTAAATACAATGTCTGCAAGAGATCATAATAAGGTGAAAAACACTGTTAGCTTCTTCAACTTGTTCTTGCCCCTAGAGTAATTCAATTCTTGTATGTGTTTCTCCATGAATCACACCAAGCATCTTTTCTCTTTTAGGGTCAAATGTTCTCATATTTCTTATTGTTTAGTATTCACTTTGATATTTAAAACTATGCTTCAATGCATGGTAACAAAGTTTGTCTCACTTGTTGTGTGAGTTGTGTTTTATCTCTTTATTGTAATAGTAATAACAATGTGATACTTATACACATTCGCATTCTGAACCAATTGAAGTTTGGAAGAGTCTCGGAATGTTCATGGCAAGACTTAAAGCAAAGAGTATATCCTTCAAAGTGATGAATTCGGGTGTTCATAAGTCCATATATTGTCATCCATCTCTTCTATTCTCAAATTGAAATTATTATATCCTTCAAAATGATGTATTGAATGAAATTTATTAGGCAAAATTGCTGAGAGTAATACCAAGTTTGGGCTATTATCTCAAAATAATCACAAGTTAATATATTTCTCAAAATAATCCCAACTTGACTTGCCCGACTTTTCACATGAGTAGATTAATGATGGCCGGAAAGAAACTTTTCGATTAAGGCTTGCTCATGTGACTAAAGAACATACGCCTATTGCGGAATTGGTAGCAGATTAAGTTTAATGAGAGAAGGAAAATAATAAGGATAAGGTGAGTTGGGAATAACATGGGCTTCATGTGCTCTCATTTAACTTAATCAGGAGGCAAGTCAGCATTAGGCGCATGTTCTTTAGCCACATAAACAAGCCTTAATCGAAAAGTAGCTTTTCTGCCATTATTAATCTGCTCAGGTGAAAAGTCGGGCAAGTTGGGATTATTCTGATAAATATAATAACTTGGAATTATTTTGGGATAATGGCCCAACTTGAGATTATTCCTAACAGTTTTGCCAATTTATTATCTATTTTTCTTTTAAAAAAGCTATTGAATTCGAGGGAGTGAGAAGCTACCATAGGTAAGACGTTCAGAGTGTCATCTTCGAGTTTCTTCCTTATAGCATATTGGCCCATACCATCGAAAGAACCGCCACCAAAAATATTTAGTGAATTTACATACTGGAAAGCAATCCAAAAATCGTCACTATCATCGATATTATGGGCCCTTAGAATACCAGAGTTGTGAAAGTTCATAGAGCCCTTGCATGGTCCTTCAAATATTTGTTGTCCAACCAAATAAGTCCCGCCAGGAACGTCAATTTGGGGAATCCCTTTACATCCGCATGCATCAGCCCATGCGCTTTTGAAGGCCTGCAAAATGATCCAAAATCCAATTATTGTTGTTTTTTAAGGAAACATGAAGGAATCATGCATGGGAACTTTTTTTTCTTTTTTTTAAGAATTTAAGGCGCATGTCCTCTTCTCTTTTTTTGATGGAAAAGGAGCATGTCTATTTAAGTCTTTGGCTCCTCCGTATGAATTAGGGTCTTCCCAGATGTATTTAAGTTTTTTTCTAAAGGGGCAAAATACAAAGACCATCATACATCAATGTTCAGAAAAAAGTAAAAAAAAAACATTTCAATTGCACTTCACAAATTTGAAGTATCAAGTAAAATTAAGTATCAATTAAATGATTGTTTAATTTTCTCCATCAAAATAAAAATGATTGTTTTCAATAAGTTTTTAAAACAGTGACATTTTTCTCTTTTATATTGTAAAAAAGAAAGGATCAGAGAAAGAGAGAAGGAACTTTAAGTTTTTATGTCAGTTACATTTTTTTGTTCAGGTGATGTGCGTGATAACTTTCAATTCAGTTCATGATTGTTTGTTACAAAAATAGCGCAAGCATGAGCAATCTTGTGCCTTCTACGGAGTAACGAGCTAAAATGGGAAGGTTTGTCAACCTAATACAGTGATACGACCACTTGAACTATATAATTAGCTCAAATGAGTGTCATAATACCTCTATTACACTATAAATGTATGTAAAATAAGACATGAAAGCTGAAGAAAAACAATTATTTCATCAATTTACCACAAAATTATTTTTTTAAGTATGTTGCATGAGGCTTGAAATAAAGTATTTTACTTGCAAGATAACGATATGTGTGCGCAGAATAAAAATAACCAATTGTCGCAAATTAAGGGGTTTGCTAATTGATTTTGTGAATAACAACTATACCTTAGTACAATCAGTTCTTCCATCTCCCACGGCACCGTATGTCTTGACACTGAAGATCTTTGACTCACCAAGGAGGGCATGCACCTAACATATGTTTAAGCACATAATACGGTACACTATCATCAGCAACCTTAAAATTTTCTTACTGATGGTTAAGTTGAGAACAACAACGCATGTTATTTTATTCCCCTATAATAAAATCTTCTTTCTAGATTTGTTTATCTCTATTATTTGTTTATCTCTGAGAGGGGGAGGATAATGGGTATTTTGGACTTATGATACTACAATGTTCACTATTCATCACTTAGTTTGTACATGTTTGTAATTGTGATTTATAGACGTTGGACAAAGGTCTAACATCCTAATATTATATTTACTATTCAGATACGTTTTATGTTCCAACTTTTAGAATAAGACATAAGAAACTACCTCGCAATAAAATGGTTACAGGATTATATGCTTCATTGGAACATCTATCCTTTGAATTTCATATTAATTTCAAAGGAGTTGTAGAAAAATCTAGTGATCAACGCATTTAAGTTGGCGCATTTATCATTATTGATGGTGATTTGTCTCACATAAGGCTGTTGTCCATTCCTTGAACATAATGATTTACTGTTGTTAGCTACGCAAATGAACAAAATCCAACTCAAGCAATCTAATATATATATATAAGGGGATGTTGCACACTACGATAGTGACATGTGGAATCCACGTCATTGCCATATCAACGCCAACTATGCGCCACCTAGATCTTCCATGTAAATGTCATTAATTCGTTATTCCGTAATCAATGGTTATAAATGCATAAAATTAATATGTTTACGAGAGTTTGTGCATTCCTCTGACATTTTTTCATGTATTTGTAAAAATTAAATGAAAAAAGGCTACTTGTAGATATTCATTGGACACATGCATCGTCAGTTGAAGCTTTTTGGTTCATTGTACACAAAAAAATTGTGGATAATCATTAACTTAACAACAAATGAAGGGTTAGATGCATGCACTCCACTAATTCAGAATTGTAAATACGTGCATGGCTCATTTATTATCTGAATCAATCCAACTTATATAACATGGGGCACCTAAATTTCTATGTGAATGCCATTAATTTATTTTTGAGTAATTAATATTCATACATGTATAAAGGTAATTTATGGTATGCGTCACCTAGATTTCATGTAAATGGCACCAAATTCATTTTTGAATATTAATAATCATACATGTATCATCATTTAATATACACATATATTGAAAGAAAAATGGGTACTATATGCATGCACCCCACTAGTTAGGATAGTATGTACATTCATCATATTAATTACCTCCACTAATCTTAACCTATATGAGACGAGGCAAACTACAAACCCACCATGAGAAGGATCATTGACAAAACTTGAAAGAAAATATCTCTAGGCATTTTGGATGCCCTTCTTTTCTTGAGGATTGAGAATGGAGAAGGAAGAGGTATTGTTCATTGAATTATACGTTATATTGATGATGTGCAATATTGAAATTAACATATCACTCTAAGCTCAATCTAATGGAATAACAACCTTGAGAAATGTTACTCCTTAAATTTAAAGACATGAAAGCCTCCATTGGCCTAGAGGAGAAAGGGTAAGGAAAAAAAGATCACCATGTAGTGGAAATGAGTCACTTAGATAAGCATATTGAAAAAGATGAGCAACATCATGTCTATCTCGGGTGCTATAGAACATGATTGATTATTTTTCCATCTTAAAAATCCATGCGTCACTTGAATATAATCTCTCTCAATATATATGCGAGAGATTTTATTTATTGTTTTGTACTCTTTTAAGAAAGTAATAATTTGATCTACAAACTATTAATACTCTTAAACGATATTTTACCAAATATGTGTATCGCATCAATATGTACCTCTTACCTTTTTTTTGATAGATTCAGAAAGTAATTAGACGAGGCCGATCATTGCACAAAAGCAGCATGGATGTTGCACGCCTCTATATATATTGACAAGTCTCAATGCATGCAAGCATATGGTCATCAAAAGTTTCCGCATCATCTTCCATTTAATTCATTCAGACTTTGAAAATTCACAAAATGAAGCTTTTCACACCAAGAATTGAGTTACATACGTTGATATACATTTATGCAATGTATTTATTCACTTTAATTTCTTCATTCATGATGTTTATATCCAGGGTGCAATGTATTTGTCAATAAGTAATCAAAAGTTTACACATGAACTTACATTTAATTCATTCAAATTTTGAAAATGTACTTTAAGAACTTTTTACGCAAAGAAATAAAGTAACATACATTGAGATACATTCATGCATTGATGTATTTGTTCATTTTAAATTTTTGACCCATCAGATATGTAAAACAAGGCATGAAAGATGAAGAAAAAAAATTATTTCATCAATTTACCACAAAATTATTTTTTTAAGTATGGTGTATCAGGCTTGAAATAAAGCATTTCACTTGCAAGATAACGATATATGTGCGTAGAAAGACCAAGCACTAATTGCCGCAAATCTAGTGGTTTGCTAATTGATTTTGTGAATAACAACTATACCTTAGTACGATCAGTTCTTCCATCTCCCACGCCACCGTATGTCTTGACACTGAAGATGTTTGACCCACTATGAAGGGCATGCAACTGAAAAATGCGTAAGCACATTATACCGTACAATATCATCTGCAACCTTAACTTTTTCCTACTGATGATTAAGTTGAGAACAACATCGCATGTCATTTTATTCTCCTATGATAAAATCTTTTTTTTCTAGTTTTTATTTATCTCTAATATTTTGTTTATCTCTGAGAGGGGGGGAGGGAGGGGTATGTTGGACTGATGATGCTACACCATTCACTATTCATCACTTAGCTTGTACATGTTTGTAATTGTGATTTATAGACGTTGGACAAAGGTCGAACAGCCTAATAGCATATTTACTATTCAAATACGGTTTTTGTTCCAATTCTTAGAATATGACAAAAGAAACAACCTCCCAATAGAATGGTTACATGATGATATGCTTCATTGGAACATCTATCTTTTGAATTTAAGGTTAATTTCAAAGGAGCTTTAGAAAAATCTAGTGGTCAACGCTTTTTGGCGCATTTATCATTATTGCTGGGGATTTGTCTCACATAAGGCCGTTGTCCGTTCCTTGAACAGAATGCTTTATTTTTGTTAGCTATGCAAATGAAAAAAATCCAACTCAAGCAATCTATATATATAAATAAGTGGATGTTGCACAATGCGGTAGTGACATGTGGCATCCACGTCATTGCCATATCAACGCCAATTATGCACCACCTAGATTTTCCATGTGAATGTCATTATTTCGTTCTTCAGAAATGAATGGTTATAAATGCATAAAATTAATATGTTTACGAGAGTTGTGCATTCCTTTGACATTGGTTCATGTATTTGTAAATTAAATGAAAAAAAAGGCTACTTGTAGATATTCATTGAACACATACATTGCCAGTTGGAGCTTTTTGGTTCATTGTACACAAAGGTTTGTGTATCATTATGAACTTAACAATAAATGAAAGGTTAGATGCATGCACTCCACTAATTCGGAATTGTAAATACGTGTATGGCACATTTATTATCCGAATCAATCCAACTTATATAACACGGGTCACCTAAATTCTATGTGAATGCCATCAATTTATTTTTGAAGAATTATTATTCATACATGTATAAAGGTAATTTACGGTATGCGTCATCTAGATTTCATGTAAATGCCATCAAATTCATTTTTGAATATTAATAATCATACATGTATCATCATTTAATATACACATATTTTGAAAGAAAAAAATGGGTACTATATGCATGCACCTCACCAGTTATGATAGTATGTACATTCATCACATTAATTACCTCCACTAATCTTAACCTATATGAGATGAGCCAAACTATAAACCCACCATGATAAGGATCATTGACAAGTCTAGAAAGAAAAAATCTCTAGGCATTTTGGATGCCCTTCTTTTCCTGAGGATTGAGAATGGAGAAGGAGGAGGTATGATACGGGATATTATTGGATGTTGTGTAATATTGGAATCAACATATCACTCTAAGCTCAAGCCTAATGGAAGAACAAACTTGAGAAATGTTACTCCTTGATGTTAAAGACATGATAACCTCCAATGGCCTTGAGGAGAAAGGGTAAGGGAAAAAAGATCACCATGTAGTGGAAATGAGTCACTTAGATAGGCATATTGAAAAAGATGAGCAACATCAAGTCTATCTCGGGTGCTATATATAGAACATGATTGATTGTTTTTCCATCTTAAGAACGCGTCACTTGAATATGTTCCCTCTCAATAGGAGATCAGCAATACCCGTTCGATCCAGGTAAACCCGGTTGTCTACCCGCTAGGTAGGTTTGAATGTTTTTGCTTAGGAGTCACCACCAATTTTATTAAGTATAATTACTATTACAAAAACAATTGGAAAACCTTTGTGCTATTTATATTGCTAGATGCTATTGCCGAAATGTAAATAAAATGCCTCTTACTTGTCAACATTTATCGAAGCGACTATACCGAAGGGACAATACCGAAAGGGACGGTTGGCAAGCAAGGTTTTAACCAGAAAACTGTAGTGGTTCGGGAGCAAAATTTGTACCTCTACTACGCAATTAATTCGATTATATGCGCTTTAACCATACCGATTGATTAAACAAACTAAAAAAATTATTATCTAATTTAGTCATCTTAAATCACATGCAACTTTCCATTAGCGAAGTATAAACATGCTACAATATTCCCATTTATTAGCACATAGGGGTTAGTTTACATGTTAGTGACCACTTTGAACATTTATAAGCTATATTGCATAATATGGGTGATAATTGACAAAATTGTATTGAAAAGGGTTAGTGCCTTCAGTGCTTGAATCGGGGTCTATAGTAAGACTATCCAATGAACTAGTTGCATGCAAAACAGGAGAAACGGGTTCGCCTAATAACTCCACAAAACACGGCTTGGGTGCAATATATGGGTGTATGATTGCTAAATTATGCTAGATTTAGATAGTGTGAGGTGGAATTACCGCAAGACAAGGATTAAAAGGGTGGTTTTATACTAAGCTAGGCTAGAGAGAGAAAGAATTAGTTCATCAAACTCGGCATGCTTTGAAAGTCGAATGGAGGGGGGTATTTATAGGGTATGATTTTTTGGGGAAGAATCCGGACAAAAATAAAAGATAAAATTTTCTTCAGAAACATGGGCCGGGCGCACGTTTGCGTGTCGTGTGCCCGGCGCACATTTTGTGCGGGGCCCGGACGCTCCCTGGTCCGTTCGTTTTGGATTTGACGCGTTTTGTGTTTTATCCGGATAGAATTTTAGATAATTGGGTCGACTTAAACTCGGATTAGGATAAAATTTCAGTTAATTCTTCCCCAAGAAACTAATTAATTAACTAGGGAAAATCAGCTGATTTTATGTGGGCTGGGCTGACTTTATTGGACAGGGTTTGACTAATTAATTGACTAATAACCATTAATGGGCTAAAATCAATCAATTTAAGGACGAATATAGAAGTATTATGTATGAAAACGATCAGGAAGACGAGGGGAAGGTGATGGACATGACTACTAATCCCGTTTCTCGAGCTTTCAAACATCCGTCATATTAAGGATAGCCTTAAAATAAATACCAAATGCAAGTTAGGTTTACATCATAAGGCGTGGCGAATACCCGTTATTAATACCGTACTTACAGTTAGCTAACTTATTAGAGAAGATCGATGTAACTTCTAATTGATATCCGTAGAATGTTGGAACTCGGAACAATATCTATATAATGTGGCCAATATAATTCAACTTCAACTTCTCCACTTCTTCTATGTACGAGAAGACTTAAGAACTTGACACTTGGGAGCAATCCCTATGTTGGTACTTTGAACACTATATATTTATTGTGTTCCATAGCATTCAACTTCCACTTCTAAATGTCATGATATTTTGTACATCTTATATGTTAATTAACTAATTAGAGAAGATGTGTCTTCTTATTGGTATTGGTATGATGTTGGCCCTTGGAACAGTATACATTTAATTTGGCTGATATAATTCAACTCATCTTCTCCACTTCTTTTATGTACGAGAATACCAAAGAACTTATTTAGAGACAATTTCAAGAGGATTCAGTGTACCATATTTATCAGATACTTACTTGATTATCACAACCTTAAAGTTAGAGAGGCTATATAAACCATGGAGAACCACTGATTTTCATCCCAAATAGACTCCTTACAACAAAATAATATTACAACCAAAAATGCCAACATCTAGGTTTATCACGTTTCACCTACAAGGATGTAATTCTATACTATTAATATTTTCTTAACTTCAATTTACAATTTTGTTTTACTAATCTTATGCGATGTTTTATGAGAAGTGGTGATAATCAATTGTCCTTGGACAAAGATATTCATTCTTGAAAGTTGGAGTATTAAGATTATTACATGCTATTAACCCCGTAATAATACTCAGTTATTAAGTAATGAAATGATATTAATTGACAAACATGTAATGACACGAAACTTTTCAATTTGAAATTCAAAATTTTGATTGTAATGTTTTAAATATTCGGCAAGTAGATGTTGAGTGCCGCGAAGTTGACCCTAAGCTCCATGTCATCGCCGTATCATACTACTTTTCCATGTCATCTAATTATTTAATTTGTTCACATTATATTTAAATAGTGCATGTATGTATCTGCATTCTACATCACCTGAATTCATTTCACCTAATTCTTCCATTTTGTAATATATGTATACCTTCTCATTAGTACATTGATTCATACGTATCTTTCAAATTGTTCACACTATTCATTTATACATAGGCATAAATACACGCGTTCCATTTATTAGATAAATGTATGTCATATTAGTAATTTTAACATACATGGGTTTTTTATCCCTTTAATTTTTTTAGTTTTGGGGGCAAACATAATGAAATGGGGTTAAATTTCTTAGTAATATGAATGGTTTGAGAGGAAAAATTTTTCATTTCCCTTATATTTTAATCACTTCTCAGGGGGTGAAAACAACATCGACGACAACATGAGGTAAAATTACTAATATAAGTCTCATTTAAACGATTTCTTTTATGAAAATCCCATGTGGGAACCATTATGTTACATGCTCCAAAAGTACGGGTACCCAAAAAGTAAATGCCCAAATTGCAGGTGCCCAAATTGGGAATATGTCATAGGTCGGGTACCTAAAAAGTAATAACCTATAGTCTCTCTTATAATTAGGAGTTAATCAACTACGTACAAGACAATATACCAAATTACTCTTATGAAATTATACTTGCCCAATTATAAAGTAATATGTTTAAATGATAAAGTTTACGAATTACAATTTTAATCAAAAACTCATAAAAATAATTAAAGTATAATTTAAAAAATATACACAAACCCATATATCGCACGGGCATGCTCCTAGTATATTGTGAAATTGAATTCTGCATTGTTTTCCAAACTCCGTGTATAGGGAATGTTCTTTCTAACTCAATCGTTAAGTCTTAAAATAAGTTTAGCACATATCTTGTGATCATAAGAAGTTCAAATTTGTATATTTTTGAAAAATATCTAATTATGTAGTTTCACCAGAAGTCCAATATTAAGGATCTTGATGAGTAGTTGAGTCAATGAGTGTAAAAAATATTTAAATAAAACTTTTATTTCACGAAATTTAAATTTACTTCAGTCAATACAAGATGAAAAGAAGCCCATAGACACAATATTTCAAGACTTATATCCTCCATTCTCTGGTCAGATATTCAATTTAGTATATATGTTTTATTTTAGCTTATAATAATTAGAATTCTCGGAAACAACCTCTCTGTTTTCTTAAACAGGGGTATGGTTGCGTACATCCTGACCCGAGTACCCCCATTGAATGGGGATTTACACTCGCTTGTTGTTGTTGTTGTTGTAATAATTAGAATTCTCAGTTCGATTTAGATTGGTCCAAAATTCCAAATGAACGATGTCTTATTCACAATAATTATTATTCAATTTCACAACGATTATCAATGTCAAGCCACACATGAGCTCCGTGAAGAAAAAAAGCCACACACGAGAGCCACGACAATTTATATCATACACCCAGGTGTATAGAAAAACTATACACCGCTTGTCACGTCCATCCCTCCCCATTCAAAAAAAAAGAAAAAAGATAGCAGTCTCCTCTCTCTCCCCTCAAGGGACTCTCAGTCTCGCTCCCCATAACCCATTTTCTTTTTTAAAAAAAAAACATGCAGCATGCCTTTTGCACCCTTTTGGTTTTTCCCTCACAATCACGCATCATTGTCACTCCATGATTCATTCATTCATTCCATTCTCTCTCCTCTCGTAACGACCATCTCTCTCCATAAAACTCACAATAAATTACTTGTCTATCAATTTAAAATGAGGACTTGAAGATGAAGATAGAAGTTAATCCTTTAGAAGTCGTAATCAAATCTCTATCACTATGTTATGGTAAGCACTTCCTAATCACCAACCGTTAAACTTTGATCAATCAGTGAAAGATCAAAAGGTTCACTAATTGCTTTAAAATCCTCACTAATTACATTTTCTAGACCAAAAAGAAAAAAGATTCTCACTAAATAACCCAGGTTCACCACTTGTAAACCAAGTTTCACTAATCTCTACCATTATATAAAAGAGAGTCCATCACCTACGGTTTCAAGAAACCCTAGCCCTTTAATCATTTTCTTTTTAATATAAAAATTCAAATATTTATTCCTATATATTGTTTTCTATACATCAAACGTTCAACTAATTAATCATTCGCGTTTTCTTGCTAAATAGTGCAATGACATAAGTTAAATATGGAAGGTGAATTTTATAGATATGGCAATCACAAATATTACGCTCTAAAAATTCTTCAAATTTGTAAAAAATAAGGACACTATTAGCCGAATTATAATATTGTCTACTTTTAAGGATGACGACACTTGTAGTTGCAGATTACGAATGAGCTAAATTTGGCAAGGATATTTAATGTAGTCGTTTATTAATTCCAATAAATGTGAGGGAAATAATTAAAATTTTGAATTTGAATCAAAATGAACAAAAACCACTATGCAGGGAATAGACGTGCAATAAACTGAGAGAATAAAAATCTCCAAGAAAATATATAATATATACTTACTATAACAGACGCCTTCTATCTGAATCAATCATAATATACAATTTGCCCCTATACCGGAACAATCCATCGATGATTGATTTTGTTGCCTCTAATAATCAGATCACTAATGTCAGTTTCAAATTACTCAAACAGCTATGCGTTGGCCGAGCAGGATGTAGTGTACCTTCAATTCTGTAAATACAGACCAGGGTTGCGTCACAAATCTTTTACACCATTACAACTCCTTCCCCTTCACTGTTCCAAAATTTCAACTTTCGTTAGGCTATGGGCAAGCAGAGGCGATATCCTGTGTATCTTCCTTGAACATTCATACTGTAAGGTCATCTAATTTGCTCCCTTATTCTTTAACGGTATCAAATTATTTTATGATCTTGGTTAATCTTCTCATAATGCATTCAAAACTCTAGCCTTCCACACGTAGTAATTTGGCATTTTAAAGATGTTCAGGTCATTACACCAAAAAATATTAGATGTTCGGTCAATGTCGATCTTAAATTTGCCATCAAAATAAAAAAATGTCGATCTTAAATCAGTATCTTTAATTGGTCATGTTTCTAATTGTCTTCATATTTGAGTTAATTTAGAACATTAGACTTTGTCCTATATAATATAGATACCATAACTTGATTTGACTTGATCGATGAAGTCATATTTCAGTTGCATTCAAGCATGAGGTTACGAATAAGAATCAAGTTAAGGTAACGTCTATATAGCCCATGAAGCATTAAAGAAAATTATGGCAGTCATCTTTCTGCTAACATACATGACCTTATATTGCTCGAAATTCAGGGCCTAACATTGTGTCAACTTCTGTATAAGTGCGCTTGCAAGAGAAATATAACTGGGATCGGAAGAAGTAATTAAGAACTATATGTTGTTATTAGATTAAAAATATCTAATCAAGTTTTCTTCGCTTACTTGCGGACATCAAGTTCTAACTCTTTGGATTCAAATTCCCAAATTGATCTTTCGACGAATCGGAGGATGATAAAAGGCTTCGTGGCACAGAAGAATTCGTAGCCAAACCGGACTGCTGTCATGATGGAGAAGTTGTTTATTTGTTGAGCACGGCTAAATGTTGATGTTGTAATGATAAGCACTAAGTAGTAGTTATTAGTGTTATTTTTTATAGCAATTAATTAGAGAGTTGAAAAACGTGTGTTTAATTTTTGTTCTTTGTAAGATTATTTCATGTTTTCTCAATACACATGTTGGTTCAGTGCTTTCCTAAAGAGCTAATAAAGATTGGGATGTCGTTAATGGCCCATAAAGGCTGCAACTAAGAAAACAGAAAAACAAACACGAAGAAAGAGATCGATAATGGAACTTATAAATTATAATACTCAGTATCTCGCACCATTTGTGTTTACCCAGTTTCAGCTTCAAGGTACTTGAATCTTTTGTCATTAATATTTTGTAAAAATCATTTTCATTAACTTGATCATGCACAAATTTTGAAATTGGGCTACACGTAATGTTGAGATATATATGATGTTGTACTTAATGCCGAATTGCGCTTCTCTTAATGTGTTATAGTTTGCACGAAAATAACGACTGACTTCAAAAACAACATAAAGACACATGTTTCTTATAATTTTCCTACATACCCCGTGCATCGCACGAGATTCAAACTAGATATACAAAATACTAAAGGTATAGCATCAGTTTAACGACTGAACAAGACAATAGTGAAGGTTCCTTAATTACTCCATCAGTACAAATACTATAACCATTAAGAAGACATTAGTGATGGTTAAGAGATAATTAGTGATGATTTGGGTAAGAGAGAGAGCTTGGGTATTTTGGGTGAGAGGGACGGGAGAGAGAATACTGTTTGTTCTCGTGAAAGAAGAGCATGCGCTTGTCTTTTTTTTATAGGAAATGTTTTTTTAAAATATTATTAGGAGGGAGGGGTGTACAGAAAATGGTATACCTTAGGGTGTATCATATAAGTTCTCTACATTTTCATTTTGTTTTTCTTTTCTTTTCCTTTTGCCATGTACCCTGAAAATATGTTTACAATCAAGAATGATCAAAGTTAATTACCAATTATTATTAATTAAGGTATTCTAATCTAGCATTGATTGTCTAAAGAATCTAAGCATCACTAGACTAAAATCTGCTCCCCAAGGTATTTAGCGACAGTAAATGGACATACATTCCAATGAACTCTGACATAGTTTACTTGAATTAATTCGATCACATTGAACTATAAAGTCCCAAGTTGAGTTAAAATTGAACAAAGTGTGAAGAATACCGGCCAGTTAACTAAATCATACTTCATGTTGAATTAAATGCTTTTCAAATAAATTAGGTTACGTTCTATCCAATTTATTGGCGCAATTCAAATTCCAATTCATCTCAGTTTATTTTCAGCTTAATGTAGGCTTTTTTCCATATTCGGTTTTCGTTATAGATTTACGTAAATTGTATTACTTTTCGGTTAAGTTTAGTATTTTCCAGGTCACTTTTATTTGTTTCATTCAGAACAGAACATTTCATTTCAGGTTTTCCTTGCTATCAAACTAGGTCATAGACTAATAAGAAATATGTTCTCTTGATTACCTACTAACGGAGCATGATTCTCTTGTTCAATTCACGAATCAATACTCATCATCAATCATCATAGACAGAAAGAAAAGTATACGTTTCTTTGTTGGCAAAATTGTTGGGACTAATCCCTACTTGGGCACATGTATTTGGCAATAATCCCTACTTGCCACATTGTCCGACAGTGGTCCAGCATTAATGGCGTTAAAAATAAAAAATATAAACCGTTAACTTTTTTGGTACAATACAATATATATACAAAATGAGCAAAATACATACGGAGTATTGTTTTTATATTATTTTTTAAATATTGAAATTTGTTTTCTAATAAATCACACTTTATACTTTTTCTAATTTTAAATTTTTGAAAATACTGAAAAAAAT